>CM054932.1:26269025-26564764 GCA_029168755.2 Tillandsia fasciculata | reverse complement strand
GATGACTTCTGTAAGATGCATCATTTTGGAAAGAAGCTGTTAAGTTGGAGATGCAATCTATTCTACAGAATCATACTTGGGAGTTATCTGATTTACCTGTAGGTTGTAAGCCTGTAGGATGTAGATGGATCTTTAAGAAGAAATTGAAACCAGATGGGTCTGTAGATAAGTATAAGGCTAGATTTGTAGCTCAGGGTTTTTCCCAGAAGCCTGGTGTAGATTATTTTGATGTCTATGCTCCTGTAGCTGGGATTACTTCTATTAGGATTCTGCTAGCTTTAGCCTCTGTCCATAAGTTGATTATTCATCAGATGGATGTTAAGGCTGCTTTTCTAAATGGTGATTTAGAGGAAGAAATTTATATGAAGCAACCTGAGGGATTTATTATTGCTGGACATGAAAATAAAGTTTGCAAGTTGACAAATCTTTATATGGACTTAAACAAGCTCCTAAGCAATGGCATTTGAAATTTGACTCTTTAGTTGTGAAAGCTGGTTTTCATGTGAACATGTCTGATGAATGTGTGTACTCTAAGGAATACAATGGACAGATAGTAATCCTATGTTTGTATGTTGATGATATTTTGATCTTTGGAACAAATATGGATCTGATAATGGATGTTAAGAAATTACTTAATAATAACTTTGATATGAAGGATTTTGGGCAAGATGATATGATTCTGAACATGAAGATCATAAGAAAATCAAATGAAATTATTATGAGTCAATCTCACTACAGTGAACAAGTGTTAAAGAAATTTGGATATTTTGATTCTAAGATTGTTGTAACACCTTATGATCCTAGTGTACATCTTAAGAAGAATAAAGGTGATCCTATAGGACAGAATAGGTATGCTCAGATTATAGGATCTCTAGGTTATCTTGTAGATTACACTAGACCTGATTTAGCCTATGCTGTGAACAGATTGAGAAGATATACCCATAACCCTAATAGAGAGCATTGGAATGCCTTAGAAAGAGTTTTGAGATATCTGAAAGGCACTGTATATTATGGATTGCATTTTTGTGGATTTCCTGCTGTATTAGAAGGATTTAGTGATGCTAACTGGATAAGTGATACAGCTGATGTGAAGTCAACCACTGGATTTGTTTTTTCTCCTTGGTGGAGCAGCTGTTTCTTGGAAGTCATCGAAACAATCATTGATAGCTAGAAGTAGAATGGAATCTGAACTGATAGCTTTAGATATCACTGTAGCAGAGGCTAAGTGGATTAGAGAATTTCTGTATGACTTGCCACTGATGGAGCGACCTTTGGCACCTGTGTGTATACATTGTGATTGTAGATCTGCTATTGACAAGTGTGCTCAAGAAAATGTCGAAACAAAGATGAATAGATTTATGAAAGTAAGACAAAAGTATATTCGGCAGAATATTAAGGAAAATGTTATTGCATTGGAATTTGTGAGATCTGCGAAGAACCTAGCTGATCAGCTTACTAAAGATTTGTCTAGGACAGTGATCCTAGAATCGTCGAGGGGGATGGGGCTTAGCCCACAATAAAACTACCGGCGACGGCAACCCAACCTCTTGGAGGTTCAATGGGTAGAAACAAGTCGAATTGGTAGTTGTGCGGAGCACTGCTTTTATATACTCATCCCTATGGCGACAGTGCTCATTAATGCAAGTGGTTAGTAAGGGTTCTTACCCTGAATGGTTCCGAGACCCTTGAGGCAGGGTGTGTAGGACCCCTGATCCCTCTGCAGCTTTTTCCCGTGAATCCACTATTTAAACACCTGTTGATGGTGTACCTGGCCCATAGTGCATCAAGGGGATGCCACAGATGGACCCTGTGAGCTCTGATTGACTGTAGTGGCCATCGGCTGCTTTTGCCGAATTTTAGAAAAGGAATTTGGCCAAACAGATGGTGGATTTGGATTCAGTACGGAAAAACGCTTGAGATTGGCTTTTGGTTTGCTTAATTCTGAGTCCGGATGTCCAAAAGCGGACTCCCGGAAGTTTTGGCAGTTTTCGGCGCTTGCGGGAGCCTCCGGCAAATTTTGGAGGCGGAATTTGGCAAAACGGACCTCATTTTTGGAATCAGCGCGCGAAAACGGTCAAGAGGGGCTATTTACTTGTCGATTTTGAGCTCGCGGGTACTGTTCTAGCCGGAACAGTGTCGCCGGCGATCACCGGCGCCGGCGGCGGCGGCGGCGGCGGCGGCGCGGCGGGCGGCGGCGCGGCCTCGGACAGGCGCGCGGTCCACCGCGAGGGTCGTGCACCGGGGGCGGGCCACGCGGCGCTTCCTGGTTGGCCGGCGCAGCGGGCGCGGTCCACCGAAAGTGGGCCCGGGTGCACGGTAGACCGGGGGACACGTGGCGAGGTTTGGTTGGTCCGGTGTTGTGCGCCCGGTCCACGCAACAGTGGACTGATTGACCGGGGCAGGTGACCGTACGCCCGGGTCAGCCGCGACGTGCGCGGTCCACGCCGCGACGTGCGCGGTGCACGGGCTGCCGGGACACGTGGCACGCCACCAGTGGCTGGCTCTGGTGCACCGGGATTGTGACGCCCCACTTCCCAGGGGGTCACCCATCCTAGAACTACTCTAGCTCTAGCACGCTTAACTCTCATGTTCCTCTTGGATCTTGCTACCATCCAAAATGCTATAGCCGGGTTAGAGATTTTAGTCCTATTATATCATTTATATAGAGGACTAATCCAAATTCCGGGGGTGTCACATTCTTCCCCCCTTTAAGCCCTGACGTCCACGTCAGGCTTAAGCACACTCACAAGCACCAGGCGATGTGAGACTCGTCTCGCTAGCCTTAGCCGACCTTGTGAGGAGCTGCACTCCACTCACAACGGTCATTAGCCGGGGAGCCTCGCTCTACCCGCTATATAACCCAGGCTCAGCCGAGACTCATCTCACATTTCCGGCTGGTGAATGGCTCTGATACCAAC
This sequence comes from Tillandsia fasciculata, assembly GCA_029168755.2. NCBI lineage: Eukaryota > Viridiplantae > Streptophyta > Magnoliopsida > Poales > Bromeliaceae > Tillandsia > Tillandsia fasciculata. The sequence goes on along the minus strand of CM054932.1, from coordinate 26,561,846 downwards.
TGTGACGCCCCACTTCCCAGGGGGTCACCCATCCTAGAACTACTCTAGCTCTAGCACGCTTAACTCTCATGTTCCTCTTGGATCTTGCTACCATCCAAAATGCTATAGCCGGGTTAGAGATTTTAGTCCTATTATATCATTTATATAGAGGACTAATCCAAATTCCGGGGGTGTCACAGGGATCAGCGGGGCTCGGGGGCTTAGTGGACTGGGCTGTGTCGTGGGCCGGGCCGCACTGTGCGCGCCCGGAAACCCTGGGCCGGCCCGTTACTGTAGCCGCCCGAATTCTGGGGTGCGCCCGAAACCAGGGACATGGTGGGAATTAATTGAATTGTTTTCAGCCTATATAAATAGTGCCAATCCGAGCCTCCTTCTTCCTCTGTTTTCTCCCAAACCGAGCCCCTTCAGCCCAAGCTTATTTCTAGCAAAAATCTTCATCTTTAAGTCCTTGATCTCTCTGCCAACTTTCAAGATTTTAGGAGGCACGAATCCCGAGGTTCCCCATTTTACGGTGCGGCGCGACGTTGCTTCCTAGTGTTCTCCTTCGGCGCAGCGATCGTATTTTTGCTCCCCTGGGCTACCCCGACATCATTTTCCTGCGATTCTTGGACCAGTGGACTCCTAAGAGGTAGGACTTCATCTTTCGTTTTGGTCGCGCTTTCCCGTTTCGAGGTTTTGGCACGGATTTCGAGGCAACAAGTGACCCCATTTTCTGTATGGAATTCCTTGACAGCAGCGGAGTGTTTCGGCTATATCTTTGCGCACGAGCGTCCGACGGAAACGAGCCTATACAACTTTTTCATCTACGGATCGCAAGGAACGCGCTCGTATTTTTAGTGGATTTTTGTGAATTTTCTTTCGAGGTGATAATTAAGGATTTCTCTGTGAACAGTAATCAGCCCTTAATCCTGATTAGTGTATGAGAGTGCCCTCTTGCTGAATTTTTATCTTGGTGTACAGAACTCGGATTTGGGCGTGCAAGGTACCGTTGCGAAGCTATCGTCGCGAGGATCGCCGTGATATTTTTATTGGAATTTTCTGGACATTTTCTGCAGGTGATAATTTGACAGTTTGGTACTTGTGTTTGTATGTGGTAATTAGTGCTATAATTGAGACTCTAGTATATTTAGTGGATTCCTTGATGTACCAGGAGTATTGCGGGTGTGCTAAAATTGTGGGAGCGAGAATTTGGAATTTTGGTATTTTCTGACTGTACGAGTTTGGACAGTTGCGCTTCAGGTGGGTGGTTGTTGTACTCCTTTCTTTGGTATGCCCACTAGGAATATTAGAGTGCCCTTGAATTGAAGATGCATAATATGTGATTGGTAGACTTGCATGCTTTAGGGAATTAATTATTAGTAATCAGATCCCTGATCAACTGTTGTTAGAATGGTCACCTGTTTTTAATCGCTTAATTAATCTGGACTGTATGCTTAGAGACAAAGTATTAATATTTGAGGACTGCAAAACTGATGTTGTTCATGTGAGACGGTCACCCTAGCTTATTTATTCTAAACTATTTATACTTGGGAATTGGACAAAATGTTGGAACCATGCATGATTAAATTGGTCACATAATTATTGTCATCTTTTACTGCAACACTATTTTGGGACTTGACTTAGGAGAAACCATGCTTTTCTCTTTCTTCTTTCATTGTTGGCACTAGCGGCTTAATCGCTCAGGTTGAGCGTATGTTGGACAGTGTAGGCAGGTATTGGGGATTTGGGGACAGGTTGAGTTTGTCAGGGTGTTGCGGCGACCACGGATCTTGGGTGGTTGACCGGATTGTTACTATTGCATCAGATTGGGTGTTTCGGGGATCGGGCTTTCTTTAGTGGAGGGTTTTTCCCACTTCCTTGAGTCTCGATCCAGTCCTGCTATTATGAGACAGTGGTTACAGTGATACTTGATACAGTGATACTTGATACAGTGTTACTTACTTTCCTCGTGTGGGTCGCTCCCCACGAGTGCCACTCCGGAGTGCGCGGCAGGCAGGCTTTGAGTCCTAGGGACTCCTTTTACTTCGGTGTTATGCATAGGCTGGCATACCCGTTGCAGCAGAGCAGGCAGTGCCAGTGTTCACTGGCCGTCAGATTGGGTCATTATGACAGGCTACTTGATTCTGATGCATCACTTTTCCCATCCTTATTGGTTGGTCATATAGAGGCATATTAGGGATAGCACTTTATCAGTTGCTTGGTTATCTGCATCCCCTTTCTTCTCCTTTCCCTTTTCGCCTCTGATCACCTGGTGGGCATATCTGAGCTGAGGCTTTACCCACTAGGGGAGGCTACTGTTTATAGTAGTACTTACCCCCATTGTCTTTCTTGTCTCTTTCCCCTTTGTTTTGCAGAGTCCTCTGTGGGAGCTGCGGGACCGTCAGCAGCTGAGCGAGGTAAGAGGATCGCGGACTAGTTAGCGATGCCACCGAGAGATGTAGCTGGATATTTTGGTCACCCGGTCTTCTCAGACAGTTTTATTTTACTTCCTTTTGGGTCTGGCTTCTGCCAGCTGGTTGTATTTTGTTGTGAGCTGGGAGAGCTTCTGTATTTATTTTACTGTTGTACTTTTTACCTTCCGCATCTGTCTGAGATACAGTAGTTTCATTTCAGCTCTGATTATTATGCTCTTTTATTATCTCTTCTTATATCTGAGCAGGTTACCGACGCTTCGTGTATGTGGGAAATACCGCATGCACGGCGGATCTGTAGACGGGCCCGGGTTCTGGTTTACACCCGGGGCGTGACAGATTAAGTTGGTATCAGAGCTTAGGGATAGGTCAGTTGGGACTTAGGAAACCCTAGGCTTTTGGACAGACCCTAGGATGATAGGGCGTGAGTGGCGTGACATTTTGCGAAAGTCGGTGATTTTTATAGTCAACTCTTCTAGTGAGTGAAGAGAGATCGACATAGTCTATTTCTGTGAACCGTTATGTTGGCTGCAGACAACATAAAGTTACAGAAATAGGGGGATGTCTTTGACTTTCGCTAGATTGGGTCGTGTGGGGATTTGCTCCTGATTTGTCGTTTCTTGTTGCAGGATGTCGCCCCGGCGTCGTTTTTCCGCCGAGGGTACCCCCACTCCCCCTGAGGAGCCTGGGCAGGCGGTATCTGCCGAGCTGGGGGAACTGCGGGCCTTAGTGACCCATTTGGTGGCAAGGAGCTTTCGTCAGGACCAGCGTTTGGAGCAGCTGTTGGCGCAAAGGGGTGATTCTGTAGTCGGAGAGAGAGCTAGGGCTTCAGAGCGGCGTTTAGAGAGGAAACGCCCAGCCCCGGATGTTGATGGACAGGCTGGTTCTCAGAGACGGTCTCGACAGTTGAGGCAGCCCCTGCAGGCTGCCAGGTGCACTTTTTGCGGGGGCCAGCATTCCGCCGGTACTTGTGAGCTGAGGCATGGTCGTTGTTTTAGTTGTGGACAGCCTGGTCACATCCGAGCTACATGCCCCCTTCCGACCTTTGTAGTACCTTCTTCGGCGTTGGCCCCTACCACATCCCAGCGGAGATCGAGGCCACGACAGCAGCGTCAGCAGCAGCAGGGGTCGCAGCCGAGGGCGGGCCCGATCGTCAGGTAGGTGTGTTTTCTGCAGGGGGCAGCACCCGTCAGATAAATGTGACTCGAGGTGGGGTCGTTGCTTCAAGTGTGGACAGCCTGGGCACATTCGAGCCACGTGCCCCGCAAGGACAGCTGCAGCACCCACTTCGGCAACTGTTTCTACTTTTTCCCAGCCACGACCGGGAACTTCACCGACAGATCTTCTGGTAGACCGATCTTCCCCACCCCGCTTATCTGGTGAGAGACAGCCCTTGTCGAGCGGCCATGATTGCCTAGCACAGATAGAGGATCCTGCTATCGCTGACCAGGTTGCGGCAGGTATGTTTTACTTCCGGTGGTAGGATTCATATCTTATTGTTGTCGGAGCTTTTCTTTCCCTTCCTCTTTGGTAGAATGTGCATCATTGCATGGTCTAGAGGTAGAGTCCTTGTCTTGTGCATTAAAGGTGCGGGTTCCTGATCACGTTTTGCATGTCGAGGAGCGTTGTGTGGCTTGCCCAGTGCAGTTGGGGCCTTGGATTTTGCCTGCAGACTTGCTTGTTTTGCAGCAGCTCCAGGATTTTGATTTGGTGCTAGGGATGGATTGGCTATCACGGTATTCCGCCACTATCGACTGCAGAGAGAGGACGGTGACTCTTCGCGAGCCAGGACAGGAGGAGTTCATCTTCAGAGGCTGCCAGAGCACGCTGTTCGCAGCGACCATTTCCTCGGCGAGAGCTAGGAGGATGATGAGCAGAGGTTGCACTGCCTTTTTGGCCACTGTGGTGGAGGTGCCTACGGCGGCACTGGGACTCGAGGATATCCCTATTGTCCGCGAGTTCCCAGATGTATTTCCCCCTGAGTTGACGACGATGCCGCCGGAGAGGGAGATTGAGTTTGTGATTGATGTAGTTCCTGGAACTGCACCAATCTCAAAGGCACCCTATAGGATGGCGCCAGCTGAGTTGAGGGAGTTGAAAGCCCAGCTTCAGGATCTTTTGGATAGGGGCTTCATCAGACCCAGTGTTTCTCCGTGGGGAGCGCCTGTGTTGTTTGTGAAGAAGAAGGATGGGTCACTGCGGTTGTGTGTGGATTATAGGGAGTTGAACAAAGTGACCATCCGGAACAAGTATCCCCTCCCCCGGATTGATGATTTGTTTGATCAGTTACAGGGAGCTTCGGTGTTCTCGAAGATTGATCTGCAGTCCGGTTACCACCAGCTGAGGGTGAGGGCCGAGGACATCTCCAAGACGGCTTTCAGATCGCGGTACGGGCATTATGAGTTTACTGTGATGCCTTTTGGGTTGACAAATGCCCCTGCCGCATTCATGGACTTGATGAACAGGATTTTTCAGCCGTTTTTGGACCGGTTTGTGGTGGTGTTTATAGATGATATTTTGATCTACTCCCGGAGTGATTTGGAGCACGAGGAGCACTTGAGGACCGTGCTACAGCTTCTGCGAGAGAAGAAGCTGTATGCTAAGTTCAAAAAGTGCGAGTTTTGGCTCCGGGAGGTTGCTTTTCTGGGTCATGTTGTTTCAGCTGCTGGAGTGGCGGTGGATCCGGCCAAGGTGGATGCTATTCGAGATTGGCCGAGGCCGACGACTATCACCGAGGTGCGGAGCTTTCTTGGTTTGGCGGGCTACTATCGGCGTTTTGTGGAAGGCTTTGCGAAGCTTTCCTCTCCCCTCACTCGTCTGACCAGGAAAGGGGTTAAGTTTGTTTGGAGCGAGACTTGCCAGAGCTGTTTTGAGGAGCTGAAGCAGAGATTGATGACCGCTCCAATCCTTGCCCTCCCTGTTATGGGGGAAGGATTTGTGATTTACAGTGATGCCTCACATAGTGGTCTGGGGTGTGTGTTGATGCAGCAGGGTAGGGTGATTGCCTATGCTTCGCGGCAATTGAAGGACTATGAGAAAAATTACCCTACTCATGATCTGGAGTTGGCAGCGGTGGTGTTTGCTCTGAAGCTGTGGCGGCATTACTTGTATGGTGAGCATTGCGAGATTATACTGATCACAAGAGCTTGAAGTATCTGTTCACTCAAAAGGAGCTGAATTTGAGGCAACGCCGGTGGTTGGAGCTGCTAAAGGATTATGATCTGAGTATCCTTTATCACCCCGGCAAGGCCAATGTTGTGGCGGATGCTTTGAGCAGGAGGACGAGTTTGAGCTTATTGATCTCGCAGCAGGCGCCGTTGGTCGAGCAGATGAGGCGATTACAGCTGGAGGTAGTATCCCCTGGGGTCTCTGCTAGACTTATGTCTATGGTCTTGCAGCCCACTCTGTTGGAGAGGATCAGGGACACTCAGAGTGAGGACCCCCATTTGACGAGGATCAGGACACAGCTTCAGGCGGATCAGACAGGGGATTTTTCTGTGGATAGCTCGGGAGTACTGCGGTACAGGGACCGAGTGTGTGTGCCTATGGATCAGGAGATTAGAGATCAGATTTTGAGGGAGGCCCACCATACACCTTATACCGTCCACCCTGGAGGTACTAAGATGTATAAGGACCTCAAGGCACAGTTTTGGTGGCCCGGAATGAAGCGGGACATTGGGAGATTCGTAGCTCACTGTTTAACTTGTCAGCAAGTGAAAGCAGGGCATCGCGTCCCTGCTGGCAAGTTGCAGAGTCTTCCAATTCCCGAGTGGAAATGGGACCACGTCACTATGGATTTCGTCACTGGATTGCCGAGGGCGCAGAGCGGAGCAGATGCGATTTGGGTTATTGTTGACAGACTCACCAAGTCGGCGCACTTCGTACCAGTTCAGATGACTTGGTCACTAGAGTATTTGGCACAGTTATATATGGATGAGATAGTGAGGCTTCACGGCATACCTGCTTCGATTGTGTCAGATCAAGACCGAGATTTGTCTCACGCTTTTGGGGGAGTTTGCATTCTGCATTGGGGACTCAGCTCAGGTTTAGCACCGCCTTCCACCCACAGACCGATGGGCAGTCAGAGCGCACCATACAGACCCTCGAGGATATGCTTAGAGCGTGCGTTATGGATTTTGGAGGAGGGTGGTACCGGCACTTATCCTTGGTTGAGTTCGCGTACAACAACGGCTATCAGGCGAGCATCCGGATGGCTCCGTTTGAAGCGTTGTATGGACGCAAGTGTCGGTCTCCCTTATACTGGAGTGACGTGGGTGAGAGGAGGACTTTGGGACCGGAGTTATTTGGAGGCAGAGGAAAAAGTCAGGATTATTCGCCGGCATCTTGAGACAGCCCAGAGTCGTCAGAAGAGCTATGCAGATACTCGACGGCGAGACCTGGAGTTTCAGGTTGGTGATCATGTCTTCTTGAAGGTCTCGCCCTCGAAAGGGGTCCGGAGATTTGGAGTACGGGGAAAGCTCAATCCCCGCTTTATTGGACCCTTTGAGGTACTTGACAGAGTTGGTCCTGTGGCATACAGAGTTGCCTTACCCCCGCGCCTGGCCGGAGTTCATGATGTCTTCCACGTCTCAGCTCTGAGGAGATATGTTTTTGACCCGTCGCACGTGATTGACTTCACTCCGTTGGAGATCGGCGAGGACTTGGTCTATGAGGAGCGCCCATTGCGGATTCTTGCTCGTGAGGTGAGGGAATTGCGCAATCGGGCCATTCCATACGTGAAGATCCTGTGGAGCAATCATGAGGAGCGAGAGGCTACTTGGGAGCTGGAGACAGAGATGAGAGATGCCTACCCCTTCTTATTCGAGACTTCTGATTGAGGTACGTCAGTTCTGCTTTTCTTTGTTTCGAGGACGAAACTTTTTTTAGTGGGGGAGGATGTAGGACCCCTGATCCCTCTGCAGCTTTTTCCCGTGAATCCACTATTTAAACACCTGTTGATGGTGTACCTGGCCCATAGTGCATCAAGGGGATGCCACAGATGGACCCTGTGAGCTCTGATTGACTGTAGTGGCCATCGGCTGCTTTTGCCGAATTTTAGAAAAGGAATTTGGCCAAACAGAGGTGGATTTGGATTCAGTGCGGAAAAACGCTTGAGATTGGCTTTTGGTTTGCTTAATTCTGAGTCCGGATGTCCAAAAGCGGACTCCCGGAAGTTTTGGCAGTTTTCGGCGCTTGCGGGAGCCTCCGGCAAATTTTGGAGGCGGAATTTGGCAAAACGGACCTCGTTTTTGGAATCAGCGCGCGAAAACGGTCAAGAGGGGCTATTTACTTGTCGATTTTGAGCTCGCGGGTACTGTTCATGCCGGAACAGTGTCGCCGGCGATCACCGGCGGCGCGGCGGGCCGGGCGGCGGCGCGGCCTCGGACAGGCGCGCGGTCCACCGCGAGGGTCGTGCACCGGGGGCGGGCCACGCGGCGCTTCCTGGTTGGCCGGCGCAGCGGGCGCGGTCCACCGAAAGTGGGCCCGGGTGCACGGTAGACCGGGGGACACGTGGCGAGGTTTGGTTGGTCCGGTGTTGTGCGCCCGGTCCACGCAACAGTGGACTGATTGACCGGGGCAGGTGACCGTACGCCCGGGTCAGCCGCGACGTGCGCGGTCCACGCCGCGACGTGCGCGGTGCACGGGCTGCCGGGACACGTGGCACGCCACCAGTGGCTGGCTCAGGTGCACCGGGATCAGCGGGGCTCGGGGCTTAGTGGACTGGGCTGTGTCGTGGGCCGGGCCGCACTGTGCGCGCCCGGAAACCCTGGGCCGGCCCGTTACTGTAGCCGCCCGAATTCTGGGGTGCGCCCGAAACCAGGGACATGGTGGGAATTAATTGAATTGTTTTCAGCCTATATAAATAGTGCCAATCCGAGCCTCCTTCTTCCTCTGTTTTCTCCCAAACCGAGCCCCTTCAGCCCAAGCTTATTTCTAGCAAAAATCTTCATCTTTAAGTCCTTGATCTCCCTGCCAACTTTCAAGATTTTAGGAGGCACGAATCCCGAGGTTCCCCATTTTACGGTGCGGCGCGACGTTGCTTCTAGTGTTCTTCTTCGGCGCAGCGATCGTATTTTTGCTCCCCTGGGCTACCCCGACATCATTTTCCTGCGATTCTTGGACCAGTGGACTCCTAAGAGGTAGGACTTCATCTTTCGTTTTGGTCGCGCTTTCCCGTTTCGAGGTTTTGGCACGGATTTCGAGGCAACAAGTGACCCCATTTTCTGTATGGAATTCCTTGACAGCAGCGGAGTGTTTCGGCTATATCTTTGCGCACGAGCGTCCGACGGAAACGAGCCTATACAACTTTTTCATCTACGGATCGCAAGGAACGCGCTCGTATTTTTAGTGGATTTTTGTGAATTTTCTTTCGAGGTGATAATTAAGGATTTCTCTGTGAACAGTAATCAGCCCTTAATCCTGATTAGTGTATGAGAGTGCCCTCTTGCTGAATTTTTATCTTGGTGTACAGAACTCGGATTTGGGCGTGCAAGGTACCGTTGCGAAGCTATCGTCGCGAGGATCGCCGTGATATTTTTATTGGAATTTTCTGGACATTTTCTGACTGTACGAGTTTGGACAGTTGCGCTTCAGGTGGGTGGTTGTTGTACTCCTTTCTTTGGTATGCCCACTAGGAATATTAGAGTGCCCTTGAATTGAAGATGCATAATATGTGATTGGTAGACTTGCATGCTTTAGGGAATTAATTATTAGTAATCAGATCCCTGATCAACTGTTGTTAGAATGGTCACCTGTTTTTAATCGCTTAATTAATCTGGACTGTATGCTTAGAGACAAAGTATTAATATTTGAGGACTGCAAAACTGATGTTGTTCATGTGAGACGGTCACCCTAGCTTATTTATTCTAAACTGTTTATACTTGGGAATTGGACAAAATGTTGGAACCATGCATGATTAAATTGGGCACATAATTATTGTCATCTTTTACTGCAACACTATTTTGGGACTTGACTTAGGAGAAACCATGCTTTTCTCTTTCTTCTTTCATTGTTGGCACTAGCGGCTTAATCGCTCAGGTTCGAGCGTATGTTGGACAGTGTAGGCAGGTATTGGGGATTTGGGACAGGTTGAGTTTGTCAGGGTGTTGCGGCGACCACGGATCTTGGGTGGTTGACCGGATTGTTACTATTGCATCAGATTGGGTGTTTCGGGGATCGGGCTTTCTTTAGTGGAGGGTTTTTCCCACTTCCTTGAGTCTCGATCCAGTCCTGCTATTATGAGACAGTGGTTACAGTGATACTTGATACAGTGATACTGATACAGTGGTTACTTACTTTCCTCGTGTGGGTCGCTCCCCACGAGTGCCACTCCGGAGTGCGCGGCAGGCAGGCTTTGAGTCCTAGGGACTCCTTTTACTTCGGTGTTATGCATAGGCTGGCATACCCGTTGCAGCAGAGCAGGCAGTGCCAGTGTTCACTGGCCGTCAGATTGGGTCATTATGACAGGCTACTTGATTCTGATGCATCACTTTTCCCATCCTTATTGGTTGGTCATATAGAGGCATATTAGGGATAGCACTTTATCAGTTGCTTTGGTTATCTGCATCCCCTTTCTTCTCCTTTCCCTTTTCGCCTCTGATCACCTGGTGGGCATATCTGAGCTGAGGCTTTACCCACTAGGGGAGGCTACTGTTTATAGTAGTACTTACCCCCATTGTCTTTCTTGTCTCTTTCCCCCTTTGTTTTGCAGAGTCCTCTGTGGGAGTTGCGGGACCGTCAGCAACTGAGCGAGGTAAGAGGATCGCGGACTAGTTAGCGAGCCACCGAGAGATGTAGCTGGAGATTTTGGTCACCCGGTCTTCTCAGACAGTTTTATTTACTTCCTTTTGGGTCTGGCTTCTGCCAGCTGGTTGTATTTTGTTGTGAGCTGGGAGAGACATCTGTATTTATTTTTACTGTTGTACTTTACTTACCTTCCGCTTCTGTCTGAGATACAGTAGTTTCATTTCAGCTCTGATTATTATGCTCTTTTATTATCTCTTCTTATATCTGAGCAGGTTACCAACGCTTCGTGTATGTGGGAAATACCGCATGCACGGCGGATCTGTAGACGGGCCCGGGTTCTGGTTTACACCCGGGGCGTGACAGGGTGTGACCTTGCAGGCACCCTTATCAGGACCTACTATATGTGTGTAGTCGTGAGGCCGCGACTGTGGGAAGAGGGCAGTTCCCTAAAAACACACATGAATCGATATGAGCGCATGGCCATAAAAGCGCTAACCCGCATAGAACTAAACGGCTGTACTATGTGTACTGTTTGTGGAAATCCGATTCACCGGCCTTGGTTCAAGGCGAAGTCCACCATTGTGCCCTCGGATGTACATAGACCTGTACTAAGTGAAGGTTCAAACCCGAAAGGTACCTTCGCCGAATACGTGGTATAAGGGATCCAGCATCTGTTTTAGTTTTCGTATTTTTTTTTTACTTTATTTTGTATTTCGTTTTTACAAGTTTTAAATCATGTGGGGATTGTTGGATTTTATTTGGATTTGATGATTTTAAACTTGTATTTTGACTTTTGTTTTTTGCTTTAAAGCCTTCTTGGGAATTTTGCTTCTTGGGCTACCCAAGAGCCTACCTTGGGAAGTGGCATCTTGGGCTACCCAAGAGCCTTCCTTGGGAAGTTGCTTGTGGGCTGCCCAAGAGAGATCTTGTCCCTGGTGAGTTATTGTGCTTGTCTCTTTGGACTCTATATATAGAGAGCAAGAGAGCTTGGTTAGAAGCTACTATAATTCTCTTCTCTTAATTTACATAGCTACAATACACTAATTTACATTTTCCTCTTTGAGCCTCTATTTTTGCTGAATCTCTGAAAGACGTTGGGTTCGCTACGCACCATCCCGGAGTCGTTGCCGACGGGGTGGACAGTGGTCGTTGTATCGCTAGGGGTGATTGCCGGAGCCTCGCACGTAGAGGGGCAATCTTGCTTCTAGGACAGTGCTTACGCACGCCTCGACATTCACAGGCTTCATCTAAACTTTGTTTTATATTATTCTGAATTTAAATTAAGTTTAAATTATTTAAAAGAATTAATTTGAAAAGATAAAAGTTTTTTTCTAACAGTTTTTGTCTAATAGGGTGATATTCCATTGTCACGCAAACTAAATGTAGCTGATACTGGGAATGTAGTATTGGCGAGTACATGGATCGCTTAATTTCACTTTAAACTTTTAGTAGCAGCATTATGTAGTAATTTTTTTTTGATTTGTGTGAAGTTTTTGCTCCAAAATCATAACCTTTATAGTGGCAATTTGCATAACAACTTTTTGATTTCTCCAGAAGCCAAAAGGTAGCTGAGAAGTGATTCATTTTTGTAGTTTTTTATTTTCAGTTAAAATAAGGTGCATTACCTTCCCAAAAAGCCAAAAAGAAACTCGAGCTTTTCGGGGATAAGAAAAATTTAGTTATACCGGAGATAGGTATAAATTATGGTATTAGCAGAAACTAGTGTAAATTTTTGTTTGGTTGGGTTTAAGAGTTATACCGGGTATAAAGAAAATTGTGTTTGCTAAGTTAAAAAGGAATAAGAAGAATAAAAAGAACTAAAATTTTAATTTATGATTAAAATTTTATTAATATAATTTTAAATATTTAATTTAAAATATTTATTAAAAAATTATTAAAATTTATATTTTACTTTTATATATATAAAAAAACTATTAAAAAAATTTATCATATAATTTATTAAAATTATATGATAAATTTATTAAAAATTAAAGTTAAAAATTTTAAAAATTATAAAATTTAAAATTTAAAATTTAAAAATTTATAAATACTAAAAATTTTAATTTTAATTGTCTTAAATAATTAGTTAATTATCTAAATATTTAAATAATTAGTTAATAAAATAATTAAATTAATCAAAATATTGGATTAATTAAAGAGTTAAAATAATAATTAAAATTATATTAATTTAATTAAATTTATTCTCAAATGGAAACAAGTCTTGTTCCAGAAAAAGACTGGAATAGTAATTTCAATTTTATACCAGCTTATTCCAGATTTCTATCCCTACTTAATTACGCTTGGGTATAACTAGGGGGGATAAGGGCTTATCCCCCTAGTTCTCGTTACCAAACGAGGCCTACCAATCGAGGCCTTAGGGAACATTGGACAGAAATGAACATTTATAAAATTTGTGTTCTTTTGATATTTACAAATGGTTTGATATCATAATAATTCAAAATTGACAGCAAATTTCACATTAAATACATTTTTCAAATTTTATTGAATACTTTCACTAAAGGAAACAAAAATTTTTAATATATATATATATATATATATATATATATATATATAGGGTTTGACTACTATACTCTTATGAGTAAAAAATTTTTAAACTCATAAGTTTTCATCCCTTAGACGAAGAAATGTGCTGTTAAAATTATAATAGTTTCTAAAATTTTTACTATTTTTTCAACAACCTATTAAACCCTAAGAGAACCATTATCATCATAACCGCATATTTTTCCATCCAAAGATGAAAAGGTTATAAGTACAAAGAGATTTATACTCATAAAGAGTATAGTAGTCCTCGGCATATATATATATATATATATATAAATATATATATATATATATATATATAAAATAAGAGAGTTCATTTTTTTTAAAAAAATAAATTAAATTTAAAATATAAAATAATTAGATTTCGAATTTAGAACTTTAGATATCAGCTATCAAGTTTTTTTTGTCACTTGGGCTCGAAATAGTCAGTAAGAATTTTAAAAAAAACCTTGGTTAGCTGATCAGTGGTTCCGATAAATCGTTACCAATAATCAAGGCACGAACATTTCCCCTCCCTAAAATGGTGAAACCTGGTCCCATCTCTCACAATGATCTCCCTACCCAAAACCTTAGCAGCCATCTTACTAAACTCATGACAATCCCCACACACCCTCAAATTTTTCACAATTCTTATGGGCTTTGATACCTCGATCACCATCAACCCAAAAGCAATAGCCAACCTCTCACTATGCTCCTTTACAACATGCACTTTTTCCTCATCCCCTATATCATGCAAAACTGAAGAAACATCAGGAAAATAACCTGCCTCAGCTAATCTCCTATCAACCATTTCAAGTGTTTTGTAGATTTCATGGGAGTCCTTGTGTTCTTTATCCCCAGCCACAAATTTATGCACACAACCATAGGCCTCTACCAAGCTCCAACCCGCGACCTTATTCGTCCCACGATCAACCATTAACCTTCGAACCTTACTAACATCCTCCCATTTTCTCGCCCTTGCGTAGATACTAGCTAGAAGAACGTAATGGCCGTCGTGGGTCGGTTCTAGTTCGATAAGTTTGTTCCCTATAGTGACCCCTAAGTCTATCAATCCATGCATCTTGCATGCTCCTAACAAGGTGCCCCATAGTACCGGGTCGGGCGGGGTACTCATCCCTTCAATCAATTCGAGGGCTTCGGAGACTAAACCTGCTCGGCCCAAAAGATCGACCATGCAACCATAATGCTCCATCTCGGGCTCAATGTTGTATTCTTCTACCATTGATTTAAAGAAGTTTCGGCCTTCGGCGACTAAACCGGCCCGGCTACATGCATTCAGAACCCCCACAAATGTCACATTCGTGGGTCGAAGCCCTTCGCCGATGAACTGTTGGAAGAGCTCCAGTGTCTCCTTTGCAAGTCCATGTATGGCCAAACCGCAGATCATAGCATTCCAGGCGAACACATCTCTCTGCGGCAAATCATCAAACAAGCGCCGCGAGATCTCGATGCATCCACATTTCGCATACATATCGACCAGCGCTGTGCCGAGCGCCATGGTTAAGGGGAAATTGACCTTCCTTACGGTGTCATGAATGAATTGGCCGTTCTCGAGCAAACCCAGTTGCGCCGAAGCCGAGAGGGCCGTCACCAATATAGCCTCGTTCACCATTAATCCTCTCCTCGTCATCTCCCTAAATAACCCCAACCCCTTCTCCAAGATCCCGTTTTGGACATAGCCCATGATCATCGTGCTCCAAGAGATCACATCCCTCTGAGGCATTTCGTCGAACACCTCCTCCGCAGCACTCATGTGGCCCGACCTCGCGGACCCTGCCAATATCGCGTTCCACGTCACCACATCACGCGATCGTGGCCGTTCATCGAAGACCCTCCGCGAACAAGATATCTCCCCACACGAGCCATAGAAGTGGATCAACGCGTTCCTAACGTAAAGATCCCCATCGAGCCCGAGCCGCACCGCGTGGGCGTGGACCTGGGCGCCCTCGCGGAGGAGCGCGGGGGCGACGCTACATGCTTGGAGGAGGAAGGGGAAGGTGTAGTTGTTGCTGGGAACGCCGATTCGCCGCGCGCGGCTGTAGAAGTCGAGGGCCTCGCGGGACGCGGCACGGCTCCGCGCGAGGCACCGGATGAGGTTGTTCGCGGCGAAGGCGGTGGGGCGGTCGATGGAGGCGAACACGGCGCGCGCGTAGGCGAGCGCGGCGGGCCCTGCGGAGGCGGCGGCGAGGAGGAGGAGGAGGCGCGCGGCGGCGGCGCGTGAGGAGGCGAGGCCGAGGACGACGAGGCGCGCGTGTGCTTGGAGGAGGTGGGAGAGGGAGGGAGGGGTGGGGAGGTGGGAGAGGGTTTCGTGGAGGAGGTGGTGGGGGTCGATGGTCGGAGAAGAGAGGCAGAGGAGGGCGTGAGAGGCGCGAGAGGGGACACGGAGGGGCCAAAGCGATAACTCAAACCGCATCAATGAGATATGAAGTCTGATCATATGCCTGCGTTCGTATGGAAGTGGAGGACGTAGTTTTTTCATTCTTGAGCGTGAATCAGTAACTTGAACCCGGTTCGGTTCGGTTTGAAATAAATGGACCGGTTCAGCTTGGTTCGGTTTGGTTGAACTAAACTGCAACACTCGTAGAAAAGGAAAAGGAAACTGGCAACCACAGAATACAGAAGCTTATCTCCTTATGTTATTACCTCATCCAGCTCCATGTTCAGAGCAACCACCTCATCGACTATGCCTCTTGCGACTGTTTCATCCTCAGCCGTCTCGTCTCTGCCGCCGTTGCCGCAACCGAACCGCTTTCGAGCCCGACGGCCGAGCTTAGTTGTAGTTTGTTGCGAATTGGGTTCAGCGAATGCTTCGGAGAGCAGCGGAAAAGACGAGCTGACAATAGGGTCTCCGATCATTGTAGTCAAGGCTCCGCCAACGCTGAAGACGGCGAGCCCCATGCCGTCGCTGAGGGTCAACTCCGGGCTAGTTAAGCCCGGCGATGTGGGAAGGTACGTTAAAAACAACCTTGTTGTTGTAAGGTGTTTTAACGCGCATTCATCAATGCTAAACTTTTCTTCTGAAATATTTCTGTGATAGATGTTAAAAGCATCAGCAGAGTTTCCTGAGGACCTGAACAAAAACCACAAGCTTACAATTACCGCGCTCTACCTCTTCTCTTTTCTAGTTATTCTTTTCCTCTTCCTTTCCTAATCTTAACTCTGCTTTTGATGATTGATGCAGTAGGAGAAATATTGCATATACTCAAATTTTAGAACAGGTGAGGTGCTGACATCTGCTATTGCAGAATTGTTGCAAGGAAGCCTAAAGACGTCTGGGCGGTTCGCCTCATGATTGGTACATACCTCATTGATGGCAAGCACTTCAAGCCCTTGGATGTCGACGAATGAACAAGATACAGGATGCTCTCGAAGACGAAGCTTCGTGCACGAGTTGCAATTTTTACCTTGTGTTTACTAAATTCGTACACCTGAAAATTTTGTACACATCAGTATAACTGAAATAGAAGGCAGGTTTTTTAATCGAAAGGTTTTACAACAATAGCAACAGGTCAATCTGTTCATTCTCTACCTCGGAACATTAGCAGCATTAGTTAACCATCTAGATCATTATGATGCAGAATATAAAACTAAACATAGGAAGCAGATATTATGTCAAATTGCTCCAAGTAGAAGTTGGATCTCTGTTGTTCATGTTTTCTAGTTTGCAATTAGACGAGTAATGAAATGATAGGAAGGCACCAGTGAAACCTTGCTCCTGCTGTAGTTTCGGACCTGCAGAATAATGGAAATAGGGGAAAGAGCAAGAAACAAAGAGTTTGCCACATCTCGTCAAGAGAAACAAAAATGATCTCATAACTCACGCAGAGTTTACCTTACAAATAAAATAGCATCTGATATGCTTCCACAAATGAGTAAAATGCCGAAAGGAAAGAAAGACCAGCGAGAAGAAACAATAATACACCATAAAGCTCCTACTTTAAGAAACAAACAAATATATATTGCACATAAGAAGGAACATTTTATTGTTTAAGTGTTGATTTACAGCTGGCACAAGCTATCCACCCTTGCTCCACGGCTTTAAGACGGCCACCACGATGATCACGATAATTATGAGAAGGATAATGATGGCTATGCACATCCACTTGCGAGAATTCTTTTGTAGCTTCTTCGCCTTCTGGAGAGCGACAGTGCCGTTTTGCACATGGTCGACGGCACTCGAGACCTTCAAAGGAGAAGGCATAGAAAAGTACATACAAAGCTAAGTAGATGCACAACAATTTGAAGGCCTAGAAAAGATAAATAGATGCATTACATGCTGATTCTTACCTGGGATTCGATGTTATCCAGCATATCTCCTTGAGCCTCAACCAAGACTGCCATATCGAGAAATATCTACATTGGAATACAAACAAAAGGGTAATAGTAGGACGCAAAATGCTCAAAGTAAAATGATATCTACACCTTGAAGAGCATTAAGAAAAGAAAACACAGCCATCTAGAGAGGAGCGTATAGCCATAGGTCATAAATAAGACTATGGAGTCAATACATAGTAATGACAAGAGACACAGGTTAGGTCCAATCATTTTATTACTAATGAAAATATGTGCCTGCGAAACAATCATTATAATAGAAACTTTAGTTCAATAATGTTCCTCTGATACCTCAAGATTCCTTGAGTCATGATTATAGTTAGTTATTCACCTAAAATTATCAAAGTCTGCCTGAACAGACCTATCTGTTGCAGTTCCAGAAGCTTTCTCTCTAATTCCCTTACAGATTATAGTTAGTTATTCACCTAAAATTATCAAAGTCTGCATGAACAGACCTACCTGTTGCAGTTCTAGAAGCTTTCTCTCTAATTCCCGTACAGTGTCATGACGTTCCTGTATTTCGGCTAAGGTGTCCATTACCTGCATTAAACCAAAAAGGGTACATCATTTGTATCTAGATGTATAGATTAAGATTCAGAATTAACTTAACAAAAGCAAATTGTGCATAACAAAGAACAGTCTTAACCAGTCAATATTCACAAAGATAAATGCAATCAAACAAAAACAAACCTGACCACGTCCTTGAATAGCATTCTGAAAGATCTGTTCACTATTTCCTGTCTCTATCAATTGGTCGATAGTCTGTAGACAAAATTTCAAAAATAATGAATTACAAAAGTTCAATGAAAATTACAACCGCTTAATATTAGCATGAGAATGATCCTACCTCTTCGTCAGCTCGAGTACCAGTTACTATCAATGACCAATTGAAAGATGAACAGAAAGAAAAAGCAAAAAGTCAACCTTACTAGGAATGGAAGAGACAGTGAATTCTAAATGATACAAGATTCTTTTTATCTTAAAACAAAAACAGACCTGTAAAGACTCTTCTTTCAACAACTTCTCTGTATTCTTGCTGGATGGTTTCCCTTAGAGACTGCACGCCAAATTAAGCAATTATAATTTATTAAAAAAACATTTACTCTATTAAAAGACAATAACATCTAACATCATTATCATTAGTGTGTTTTCTATCATTATCTTTTGTGTGCCGTTCTGTCAGTTTCTGCTGTTCTTACATGACACATCTATATTGTCAAATTCATCTTTTTTATTTTTCCCTATTTCTAGTTGAACCACAATAGAGATTTCCTCCTTCTCTATTACTTTGTTCCATGTATACTTTCCCTTCTTGGTTGTTACTATTATACAACAAAATTGTTTAACTAGTTCGCATTAATTTTTCAGCAACCCACAGAAAAATCACTAAATAAGCCGGTAAAGAAATATCAATTATTTACTTTGATATGTTGTTTTACCTTCTCACTCATAATAGGCACATAAATGTTTAAAATTACAATAGAATGCCAAAGTAGGCATAAGAATTAAGAAACCATGAATAAGACCAACCCGTACACCCTAACCCGATTAATTAAAATCAGATAAATTGTTTTCTCGCAAACATTGAATGGAGATACTACCTGAAAATCATCCATCCTCTCTTTCAGTTTCTTCTTCAATGCTCTGCAGACCATAAAAAATGTGATCTCATAAAGTTATTGTAATAAAAGAAAGAAAGGAAAAAACAAAAGAAGCAGAATGAGGTAAACCCGAATGTAGCTTACACAGTATTTGATGTTCGCAAACGATCTACAGTTGATCCCTTGCCGCATCCTATCTTTTGTCTACTGCTTAAATTCTGCTTAAGAAAACATGAGCAAGGTTAGTGCGAACTGCGATTAAATTCATAAATTGGAGGCTTGAAAAGGTCATGGGACTTATATTCACTCATGTCAGAAAAAGAAAAGAAGAGAAAGAATGTAGGATTTTATGCTGTCGCATTTTCATAAAGAAACCAGTAATGTATAAAGAGATAAAAAAAAAAAAGGTTATCCTATAGAGGATTTTCTGCTGTCGCATTCTCATGTTACGCAGCTAAAGACTCAAGCAATTCGATGAAAAGGTTAAAGAAAAATTCCTCTACAGATAACAGAAACGAAATTTGAAACACTCAACAAAAAACCAAGAAAGACAAAATCTAAAGACAAATGAAACTTGAACATTAAGAAAAAGTTAACCCCATATTTCAACGCAGTGGAAGAATTAGTAAGATGTGTTTACTAAAGGGTTATACGATCTTTTCATAGACAGAAAAGATTCAAATCAAGCAAGAAAACTAAAAAACAATAAAAAAATAATAATAATACAAACTGCTATTCAGTTAACCTCACAGGAATATAAGATCTCTTGAAACATAGGAAAGTTGAATCTTTCTATGTTGCCAGTCAGTTCAAAAGGTTAAAGACTCAAGCAATTCGGTGAAAAGGTTAAAGAAAAATTCCTCTATAGATAACAGAAACGAAATTTGAAACACTCAACAAAAAACCAAGAAAGACAAAATCTAAAGACAAATGAAACTTGAACATTAAGGAAAAGTTAACCCCATATTTCAACGCAGTGGAAGAATTAGTAAGAGGTGTTTACTAAAGGGTTATACGATCTTTTTATAGACAGAAAAGATTCAAATCAAGCAAGAAAACTAAAAAACAATAAAAAAATAATAATAATACAAACTGCTATTCAGTTAACCTCACAGGAATATAAGATCTCTTGAAACATAGAAAAGTTGAATCTTTCTATGTTGCCAGTCAGTTCAACTTCCAGACATTTTGAATGTGCATTTTCAAAAACTTGAGAAGAGCCTTGAAAAGTTAATCACCACTTTACTATGTTGTAACTACTAAAACTTATGTGATTATATTTAATAGTTAAAAAACATACATCTTTGTCCAGCTCTTCAAGCTTTGACTTTACTAGGCGAGCAATTCTACCCACTTCGTCAATATCTTTTTCCATCCGCTGCTTGATTGCTAAAACCAAAGACATGCTTAACAGTAATTATTATGTTATAAAATGATAAGATAAGTGCACATACCAGATATGTAAAAAAGAACAAAAGAAGATATGAATTACATGCATAATCAAATTCACTTACCTTTCATAGCAGTAGCCTTTGTAACAGCCTTTGACTCCTCATTTGCAGTCTAGAAGCAAAGACAGTAGGTTAATTTCGAAAAAAGCATTAGCATCACTTCAATGGAACAGAAATTCACTAGTTAGTAGTGACTCCAGAACCAAAAGAGGAATTAAGTAAATTATAGTAGTTATTTCATTTGACAATCAGCGCTTCTTGTATGTAATTACTACCGAAATCCCACTCGATAGTATTTACACAAGCAAACTATGGTAAGATGGTGATCTGATAATCGGATGCCCCATATTCTTAAGTAGTGCCGCTGTGGCACTCAACCTAATGCTTGATTCGATAAAGAGTTTCTGATGTATTCTTCCATATAAGGAAATTATAAGGAGAGTGTTTCTGATGTATACCTGTAATTTCTTCAACAGCTTAGACAGCTTGTCAACTTGTTTCTCAATCTCTTGAACCTAAGGCAAAAAAGAGAGAACTATTGAGTAACTAGAAGTGGTGAAAAATGAAGCTATATGATATTTGTGTATGATGCATCAGACATATTTAAAACCTGCTTGAAGAAATCATCCAGTCCTAATTCTGCAGTATTTTGTGAGGCCTGCCCTAATTCAATGTCTCCATCTCTTGACGTCTGACCTCGAGGGAGCTCGAAGGAATCCTGCCAGTCAATAATTTTTTGTAAAGAAGGATACAACATATATGAGTATATTGAAGTTATACTGTGAGAAGAAGACTACATATGATTCAAACAGCTATAGAGATTCTTTCCATTTGGTGATATTTAGGGAACACCATAACACCCCACCAATAGGAACGAAGAAAATTATCTACAACATCATGTGATGTGAAGGATTTATGCTTAAGAGACTAATGGATCTATGCTCAAGCGACAGTGTGATACATCTATCACTTCAAGTATAATAACAGTAAAAAAAAAAAGAGGCAGGCTTCTGCAATTGATAATCATCCAGAGTTACGATTTAAATCAGCTGATAAATGTGCTTGCATGAGGTTTCCCTGTGAAAGAGAATAAATTTTTCCCATCATACATAGAATGATTAGTTTAAATCCACATAAAACTGCCGAACGCATTGCTCGTTTTTCTAAAATTCTTGCCGAACCCCGAAAAGTATTGCTGTGTTTTTCCAAACAATCCATCACTGGTAGAGATTATTCTGCATAGAACTCGAACATTCTGAAGTCTAAAAATATTGTAGAAACAGAAACAAGAAAAGATTTATGAGCTCTTAAGAAGATTCCATAAAATCAAAAGGAATTGCCGATCAAGTATTCTTGAAATTAAAGACCACGAGAAGTCATAAAATTATTTTTATTCACAAAAGAAATTCCATGAGCTCTCATCAAGTACTTCATTGTTCTAGATTTTGAAGAAACCACCAAGACAGGGCCATTGAACACTAGAAGCTCACGAATTAAACAATACACTCTTTGTTGTTTGTTGTTCCACATGCGATTCTCCCAGCGATCTTTTCTTATTCTTAAATCAAAATTTTCCCATCCCGCTATTGCTCACATGATCTCACCATATCCCCTTACGAGTTAGGCTAAATCAAAATTAAAAGACTCTTCAATCGGAGACTAAATCCAGCAAACAACAGTGCATTTTCTTCCCAAACTCTTCTCCTTTACATAGCTCAAATACTAATCAATCCCTAGAAACGCCATCACACAACAAAATGCCGCGGAAATCTCACAATCCACTCACCATTACAATCAAGCAACATCGCACGATCAACAAGATACATGAAAACAACACAAAAACCAAAAGAAATCGAATCAAACACTTTGGGGCAACGATTCTTGGATCGATGAAGTTACCGTTAGGAGATTATTCATCTTCGAGGTGGCGAGATCTCGATCGGAGGAGATCGGAATGACGAGATCCTAAACCCGGATCTCTAGATCGGATTGAATCCGAGGAATCGACGAAGATATAGACGCGTATTCTTTGACACGGAAGTGGAACCGAGGGTTTCCAACTGGGGAAGGAGAGGAGAGAGAGAGAGAGAGAGAGTGATTAAGTTGTTACCTCGCATTGATGTATATTAACCGGAGCCCTTAAATAATTATTTAGGACGGTGGGGGCGGCCATATTTTTGCGTGGACCGTGGTCCACCGTGGACCGGTCTCCTAAACTCCATGCTTGAAACCACCTAATGTTTAGAAATTATAATTATTATAAATTTTTTTTATAGTGAAGATCTAAATGTTAAAAAATTGGAATTATTATATATTTTATAATTTTTAATATAATCACTTTATTATTATTATTATTTTTTTAGGTATTATACCATACTGTAGTCTTTGATCATATGAAAAAATTTAAGTTAATTTAATTATAAGAAAAAAATTGAAAAAAGTTAAATCAGTTGTGGCTTTACAAGTATAGTAATAAAATGGCCATTTACAATATATATATATATATATATAATATATATATATAATATATATATATATATATATATATATATATATATATATATATATATTAGAAACTATATTGTAATATATGAGATTTAGACATTTTAAAATAGTTAAGTGAGAGTTATAAGGGCCAAGTCATAATATTATATACTATTAGACGAATTAAAAAAATATGAACAAGTAATTTAGATAATACGGTGTATCTTATTCACATGAGTAAATTTATTTTGGAGCCATTGATTTTGACTTGCATTAGACGCAGCTTCTATTAAAATTATATAATAAAAATTTTAGCATTATAATCTAATTTTTTAAATATATAATATTCAACGATTCTATATATACAAACTATAAATTTTGATTATCTATATCTTATAAATTAAATAATTGTGCTTTCTCTATCATTTGCTAATGAGTTAATTGATGTAATAATAATAGATAAATAAATAATTCTGTAATTTTTATACATAGAGATTTAGTATTGCATAAATTATATCTATTAAATTAGATTTTAATTTTAAAATATTAATCATCAAAATTATATATGGTGCATGAAATGTACGGATACATCTGGTGCAAGCAACAGATACTAATCTCTCCTGGGAATGGGACCCACGTCTCCGGATCCGAGCTGGAGCACTGCTCAGTGGGACGCATGATGGGCGCTTCTCAACGCCGAGCATGTGTACAAACAAGTGAACATTCCCATACCACATAAAAATAGGGTAAATTTTGTATTTTTATTCCTTATAAATCATAATTTATCTTTTAAATTTTTATTTATTAGAATTTTATACGAGAACCAAACACGGCGTTATTGAAATCGGTAGGAAGAGAAAAATAAGCGACAACGCACCAAACCCAATTTTCCACCATGAGCCGGAGCGATCACAAAGAGGGCAGCGAACTGGTCGAAGGATGCGAAGATTTAACCGGTTCAATGGAAACCAAAAAATCCATCAGGTCGGTTTAAAGAAAAAAAAAAAAAGAAAACACTGACAAAAGATCGTGTCATCCAAATTTTTAATTTAAATAAAATTTACAATTAATGATATGCCTTTATTGTGATAATAATATGATACCTTAATTATTATCATAACAATATTTTATTACTACAGTATAACAGTACATCAGTATTTAGCCTATTAAATTGTACAGTAACATTTAACTACATCAATGTAACATATTCGAGATTGAGGACACAAAAGTGTCACGGCCTTGTATATATAGCTTGATGACCAAAAGTGTTATTTAGCCATTAAAAATATACAAAATGTTTTAAATTATTAAAATCGACTATAAATAATCTACTCTTCTACACCAAACATGTGATGTCTACTTCACTAAATCTAAAATTTATTTGCTATTAAATTACAAAAGTTATAGGGCATGCATGTGCCATAGTTGTCTACATATATACCTCTGCATTTAATAATAATAATAATAATAATAATAATAATAATAATAATCTGCATGTACCTTAGAGCCTTCACAGAGTGGTTGTATCAGTTTGGTGACTTTGGTCAAAGCTATTTATTCAATTCAACCTATTTTGCATGGGAGCATTAATTTGTTAGTACAATTCTGATTCCTGATTTCTGATTACATGTAGGTTGGATTAATAATGTTTGGGTTGCAGAACAAATATTGCTACTAACAAGGCATGTGATTTATCCGTGCATCATAGTTTAGAATTAGTTACAATCGTCGAACAAAATTTGCGCGATCATCTGATAATTTAATTTAGATAACACTTTGATCGTGAGATAATTATTCGCAACATTTTTGTGAAATTCAGAAAGGATCGTCCAGAATATGATTAGATTTGTTTTGGTGCAACCTGGAACAACTGGGAACATACATAAATCCTCTGATTGTAAAATTGATCTCAATCTATAGAAGAAAAGAAATGAAAAAAATAAAAATAAAAAAAGAAAAAGAAATGGTCACCAATATATACCTGATCACAGGTACTGCAAATTACTGTGGAGAATTAAGTAATGTAGCCAATAACCTGATAAATTAACAAGATGCAAGCAATTAAGCATATATATATATATATATATATATATATGGGGCAATTTCTTATATATTCCTAAAAATTTTCCTGTTTTTAGATTTACTTCTCTTAGAAGGCTAATATTAAAACTACCCTTCTTACGTTCCAACTTCTTTCCAAAATACCCCTGAAGTTAAACTCTGTTAGTGTACCGTTTGGAACTGCCGTTATCTGTGTGTAATTACTATTTTGCCCTTTCAAATATACCCTAAATTCTAAAATCCTAAACTCCTAAACCCTAAAACCCTAAACCCTAAACCCTAAAACCCTAAAAAACCCTAAACCTTAAACCCTAAAACCCTAAACCCTAAACCCTAGAACTCTAAAAAACTCTAAACCCTAAACCCTAAAACCTTAAAAAATCCTAAACCCTAAACCCTAAACCCTAAATCCGGGCAAAATAGATATATCTGATAGTTTTCAACTCCGATTATTATTTAACTCTAGTTTAACCCTAGTTAACTTAACAAAGGGAAACGGTAGGGGTATTTTTAATAACGATGGAACGTATGAAGGGTATATTGGAAAGAAAAAAAATAAGAGGGATAAATCAGATATTTTCTCAGATTTCAGGGTTACATAGGCAATTATTCCTATATATATATAAAGCATATCACCTTCAACTTAATTCGATTTATTTTTTAAAATAAGATATATATAAAAGCATATCACCTTCAACTTAATTCGATTTATTTTTTAAAATAAGATTTTAATTTAAGAGAATTTTAGGTTAATTAATTTCAGTTCTAGATATCATATTCAGATTGTGTACCATTAATTACTCAAAAGGCATGATCTTATACAGACTCTCGAACTTAGTAAAGATTAACGGTAATAATGTTGGAAAATTATCATTTCAAATTAATTTTTTAGTTAAATAATTAAATTCGAAATACTAACATGCAATTTTTATTATATTGTTAGTAAAAAATATATCAAAGTTTAGATGAAGCACGTAAATGTGCGTAAGCACTGTCCTAAAAGCGAGATTGTCCCTTCACATGCGAGGCTCTGACAATCATCCATAGCGATATAACGATCACTGTTCACCCTTGTAGGATCGTTGGCGCTAACCATTAATTCCAAAAGCTCGAGCTGTTAGAAATACGCAACCAATTCACTTAAAGCGTACAGACACAGCGCCCACGGGTCTCGATCGGACTCAACCCACCTGGACGTTAGGTCTATTGTTGGGCCTCTTGCCGTTAGGTCTATTGTGGACCGCAGCCCCACTCAACTTATTGGGCTCACCCAACTCAACTTATTAGTCTCCTGGGCCTATTGTCACGGGCAGGAAGTTGGACCTATTTTTAACCCATAAATAAATAGCCAACAACCCTGTCGGCAACGACTCCGGAATGGTGCATAGCGAACCCAACGTCTTTCAGAGATCAAGCAAAAATAGAAACTCAAAAAAAAAAATCGAAATTAAAATATAAATCTCAGCATAGTTGTACTCTGTAAAATAGAGGAGAGAATACTGTAGCTCAAGTAAGTAACGAAGCTCTTATTCTCCATGTATATATAAAGCCCAACGGGAGAGAGCCTACGGAGGACAAGGTCCAACGGCTAGCCAACTCGGATAGCCCACCAGCCTCTTTTCAAGGAAGGCTCTTGGGTAGCCTAAGAAGCAAGTTTTTAAGAAAAACTTTAATTAAAAAAGAAAAGTCAAAATAAAATAAAATCGGGTCAAAATCACACGCGCCGCCCGCCCCGACTCCGCTTGTGCTGTGCGCGCGTGTTTTGGAGAAGCCTTGCTCTCACTTTCTCCTAACCAATACATGCACGAGTGAGGGAGTAAATAAACAAACTCTACATATGATGAGTTTCCAATGTGAGACTAAACATCACATGTATGAAAAAATAGGTTTGGACTCGCAGGCAAAGTCCAGAAATATTGGGCCATCCAGAAAAATTCCAAAAGGCAAAACACAAGTTTAAAATCACATTAAATCCATATAAAATCTAACAAATATTGACAATAATCATACAACAACAAGTTTAATTAACTACAACTCTCCATTCCAATAATCAGGGGTGTCAATGCAAGAGGCCAGAGACAAACCCATATTATGATTAGAAAATGAAATGGAGTTATCGAGAGAAAGCTGAAATTAGTTATAGACATGCACCATCTGAAAACAACGCCATTAACTTCACTGTGGAACGTACACGAACATAACCCACAAATATGAGTTGCCACTCCTAACTTCTTCTTTTTTTTAAAAAAAAAAAAAAAAAAAAAAATTACACGCTATCCGTTTCATTCAAAATATATATAGTGACAAATGACAATGTGCAGAGATATATAAACTTTTGATTTAAAATATACACCCCAAATCATATCTAAGAAAAGTATAGGAATGTTAATTCTAACTACCAGTAACCTAAGAATCTGCAGATCGAAAATCTCAGAAATGGATGAGTGAAAGAGGAACTTCTCCAAGATAGTTATGTGCTGTATCAGGAATAAAGAACAAAGGAAATGTTGAAAAGCTTCTGTTGGCTATTTATTATTAATTAAAATAAATTTAATTTTTTGTCTCATAATAATAAGTCCTGTAAATTAATAATTTGAGTTGAATCGGTCTAATAAGATGAGTGAGATTATGAGTCACAATAGATCGACCTAAACTTCACGTCCAAATGTATTGAGTCGGATTGAAACACGTAAGTGTTGTGGTTGAGTCCTTAAATACGATGGATGCACGTTTTCTATATGCACGCGGCTTTATAATTATTGGTTAGTACTTACGATTCACAGATTTTATAATGCAACACAACAATATGAACTAACCAATGCTTTGTTTTATAAAAATAAGAACTCCAAAAATGTTACTGAATTTTTCACCAATGTAAGGATGTGCACATACAAGATATATTAGTAACTGCACTACTAATATATGTGATACGGATTGAAATCTCTCAGATAGTCATTTTAAAACCAAGTAAAAGAAATTAATGAAGTTTGAACGATTGCAGAGGAAAACCAATAATAAACAGCTATAAAATCTATATAATAAGATGCCTTGGGAGATAGAAACTTGCTAACAAGATGCAAGTTCGAAACTGCAGAGTCGTAGACAAGCTATGGGAAGCGAGCAAATGCAAACAAGATGCCTTTGGGAGAAGGAAACTTGCTACAATCGCGGTAACTTGGTGGACCATTTGGTTAGAATGGAACAGTAAATGCTTCGAAAGTAATTAAGAAAGTAGTATGGAAATTTTGTTCGCCGAGATCCATTTTTTGCGAGTGGTTTGGAATTCGTTTTGCACCTAATGATTTTTTTTTTTTTTTTTTTTTTTTTTTTTTTCGCTTTCGCTTAGACGAGATCTGATTGTCTTAATCCTATAGCCGAGTTTATTTTTTTTATGAATGAAGTGACAGTATATTGTTTTTTTCTAAAAAAAAAAAAGAAAAAAAAAATCTATATAATAAGCTCTAAGAAATTTCTAAAGATTTTCTATCCACTGAAAGATAAAACTAGATCATTAAAACATCATACAAGTAAGAACATATTGAAGAACAGAAACTGCTCTTTCGCCAGAGAAACTACTATCATTACACGGATGATGCGCAAAGAGCTAAAATAGCTTACAATATTTTACCTGTGATTCCTTTCTCGCGCAAATACGACTTGTTTTATCATTGTATAGAAAGCAAGGTGTGAGGAATGAAGCCTGGTCCGAGATCCATCCCTAGATTTCATACAAAACCTATATGTTGAGAATCCCTATTACATATATATATATATATATTTTTTCATTAGAGATTATCATAAAAGGATCTTGGATCAAACCTCATTCCAAACACCCACTTTCCTTCCTACTCTCTCTCTCTCTCTCTCTCTCTCTCTCTTTTAATGATTCTTCAATCAACACCACCAAAGCCCTAGGGCTACAAGCCTCAAAGGATGTGTTGTTGGTAGTTAAGAAGAGTGAGAGAATATTATAATAAGGCTAAAGTACATATTTGACAGGTCACTTGGGGAGCATAAACAGTGGAAAAGAAATGGGTCTTATGAAAAAGATTTTGTTCTCTTCTTCATGGACTTGATTCTTTATGGGAGTGAGAGTGTGCTAAGCTTTTACAGGCTATGTCTATGAGGAAAGAACACCTAAAACTACTTATATTAGTACTACTAACATGGGAAATGGTGAGGGCATGGGAAATAGCAGGTAATGGAAGGAGAGGAGCCCTTCATTGGTGGATTTTTAATATAGAAAAAAGATACTTGGTGGAAAAGCTATTTGTAGAATATGAGAAAAAGCAAAGGCAAAAAAAAAAAAAAGGAAAAGCTCTCACCAACCAGAATCTAAGCATGCATGATCTCAGCAAGGTAGAGACAAGTAACATGCTACGTTAGACATAAAAGACCATGTACATATATACATATATACAAATACCATAGCATGCATCATATATCAAACTCATTCTCTCTTTATTATAAGAAGTATATAAAAAAAAAAAAAACAAAAAAAAAAGATTTTATAATGACACACGAAAAGCTAATTAAATGAGATTTTTCAAAAAGATGGTGATATTAATTGATCTATAGTCAATTTGGTCAATGATTATTTCTGAATATGAAAATTTTCTTTAGTGATTGTAATTTAAAAGCTTGATTTTAATTCGCTATTATGAAGTTCCACGTCACGATATTGAGATTAATATATTCTACTTACAAAAAAAAAAAAGTAAGTTTTATTGCGAGAAATAAATATCCAAAAAGTGAAAATTAACTTACATACTTAATTGCTATTTAGTGACTCTATTTAATTAAACTCACGGCATTTAATTAATGAACGAACGGTCACTACAAAAAAAAATAATATTTAAAAATATTTTTTTATATTTAATAATATTTAAAAATGTTCAAATATAATTTAACGTTAATGTCTGCAAATAAATATTCGATTCATATATACCGACGTTTATACCAAATGCTAGTAAAATATATTATGATGTTTTAAAGTATTAGTGACGCTTTAAAGCATCAGAAATTTTAAAATAATAGTAAAATTTATTATTTAATAAATCGGTTTGATATAATAGAGAGTTTATACGATGACGCTGTTCGAAATTTCAATATTTGCTATATTATAAAAATGCTTGGGGATGTTTTTTCTAAACGTCGTCTGAAAAATATTTTTATAATATATTTTTTTTCTGTGCAGTAGGTGGAAAATATACCTGTTAAAATTTCGTTAACCCTTTTCAAAGCTAAAAAAGAAATTCAATTTGAAACTTTAATTTTTCTTGCAGTACGAAGTTCACTACAACAAAATTAGGTTATAGGAACACATGTTTGTGATATTTTTTGCAATTGTCTCATTTATGGTCTATCTATATCCAAAATTATATTATAGGGACACATTTTTGAAATACAGTATAGTAATGTGTCGCTATACACCCTAGTGGCGGCACATATAGCGACACTAATGGCAAGTATCGGTATTTTTTCCAGCAGTATTTTTTTTAGTTTTTAGCAATACTTAAAAATGTCGATATAGCATAGTTTTATTAAAGTGGTTGTCAATATAAAAATTTATATACATAATTATTTTTTTCTCCAAACCAACTAAGTCCTGAAATTTTGGCAGTGCACTGCATCAAGAATAATTTATTCGGGGATAACTCAAGAGTAACCCATTATGTATTGTATAATTTTTGAAGATATAGATAATGAATCTACAGTACAAAGTTATTGCACTTATTATTGTCTCTTCATAGGTCCCCTCACTTTTTATTTTTCTTTTAAGAAAAGCCAATAGACTCGGTGCAATCACATGTGAACTTATGTAAACATAGCCAAGCATCAAAAAGATTACCTGCATTGTCTCGGCCAATTTAAACCAACAACACAATCCATAGGCACAAAAATTTTGTGGTTAAAATGTAAAGGCATCGATCTCCTAAATTAACTTTAACCTGTTTTTGTTATTGACTCTCTCAACGTACAAACTATTTATTTTAGGCCCTTTCATTAGTAATTCTAAAAATTTTGTTAAAATTAAATACTGACGATATATAAATGTGCCTGATCAAAAGTTGCTTTAGTAAAAAGGACGGAAGCGTTAAAGTACGAGATAGTAAAATGTAAATATGTTAAGTAATATAGGTTTTAATAATTTATTTTTTTTTTTAAGATCAAAATAGTATGCTACCGTTTTATTTATATTTAGGAGATGATCTGAGATACAAAATAAGACGGTTAAGCCTTAAAGAGGAAGAGGAAAAGAAAAAAGAAAAAAGAAAAAAAAATAGTTGCAGCAAATTAAACAGAATCCAAATGTCCCTAAGGGAGCGTATCTCGGCCACAAGGTAATTCAGTGAGCATCTAGATCTTTAAAAAATTCATCCGTTCCGCTCATCAAGCGGGGTGGTGATCGTTGTTAACTTTCTTCTCTCTTTAAGTTTGCTCTCTTCTCAAAATTGCCGGTAGTTGTACAATATCTCATTGAGCGTTTATTTGGTAGTAGTCACTCCAACAAAACTTTAATAGTAAAGCATTTTGAAAAAAAGATGATCCACAATCTAGATTTTAGCATATTGTTTTATATATTATTACTGTTTCTAATATGCATAATGCAAAAATTTCTCTATCAGTTTATACATGCAATTTAATTGTACCAATATATAGTTATTAACACATTAATAATAATCAGCATGCTGCCTTTCTCTCAAAAAAAAAAAAAACACATTAATAATAATTTATATAAAAAATATATTAGCAAATCCAAAGTACATCTATTCTGCAAACCCCACGATCCCAGTCTTCGTTGAGTAGTTGCTTAAATATATAGGGCTTTTTTTGAAATTGGCCCCCTAAAAATTTTTATTTTTAAAAATAGTCCCATAAATTTTATAATTGCAGAATTGATCCTATTAGTGCCAGTGGGCGCCACGTGTGCGCCAAGTAGGCGCTGAGGTGGAGTAGTTGAACACGCGTTCTCAGAGTGCGTGTTTAAACACACACACGCGTGTTTAGACGCGTTTAATTTTTTTTTTAATTTTTTTAAATTTTTTTTGTTTTTTTATAAATTTGATTATTTCTCAAACAAACGGATTTATTTTTTTTTAAAAAAAAATAAGTCAAAAAATATCTACCTAGAAAAAATAAATTTCACATTCTAATTTTTATTTTTTTATTTATTAAATATTTATATATTATTTTATATATTTTTATATTTTTAAATTATCTCAAATAAACGGATTTTTTTATTATTATTTTCTTACCGCAAAAAAAAAATTATTTTTATCTTTTGACGGGAAAAAAAAAAATTTCGCCAAAAGAATAAAAATAAATTTCTTTTTACGGTATGAAAAAAAAAAATAATAAAATATCCGTTTGTTTAAAAAAATTTAAAAATATAGAAAATATATAAAATAATATATAAATATTTAATAAATAAAAATTTTTTTTTTTCACGAAAAGATAAAAATAAATTTTTTTTGCAGTACGAAAAAAATAAAATAAAATATCTATTTGTTTTAGAAACCCACCGAATATTTTTTTTTTTCTCAGAAAACACACGGATATTTTATTTCATTTTTTTTTTGGTACTGCAAAAAGAAATTTATTTTTATTCTTTGGTGAAAAAAAATAATGTTTTTATTTATTAAATATTTATATATTATTTTATATATTTTCTATATTTTTAAATTTTTTTAAACAAACGGATATTTTTTTTTTTCATACCGCAAAAAAAAATGTATTTTTATCTTTTGGCGAAATTTTTTTTTTCCCGTTAAAAGATGAAAATAAATTTTTTTTTGCGGTAAGAAAATAATAATAAAAAATTCTATTTATTTGAGATAATTTAAAAATATAAAAATATATAAAATAATATATAAATATTTAATAAATAAAAAAATAAAAATTAGAATGTGAAATTTATTTTTTCTAGGTAGATATTTTTTGACTTATTATTTTTTTTAAAAAAAATAAATCCGTTTGTTTGAGAAATAATCAAATTTATAAAAAAAATTAAAAAAAAATTAAAAAAAATTTAAACGCTTCTAAACACGCATTCTCAGAGTGCGTGTTTTAGCTCTGAGAATGCGTGTTCAACTACTCCACCCCGGCGCACACGTGGCGCCCAGTGGCACTAATAGGGTCAATTCTGCAATTATAAAATTTATGGTGTTATTTTTAAAAATAAAAATTTTTAGGGGGCTAATTTCAAATAAAAGCCAAATATATATGATCAAAAAAAGAGAAAGAGAGAGTACATGAAAGGATGTTGTTTAGAGAAAAGATTAACTAAACATTTTATTAATTAAAAATTAAGAAAGTTATTGTTAGCAACGAGCGCATAAACTAAACAAAATCAATTGACGATCACGACAGAAAAGTAAAACAAAAAATTGCAAGACAGAAAATTAACACATAGATTTACGTGGAAAAACTCTTTGTAGGAAAAAAATCACGGACGAAAGAGGAGAGGTTTCACTATGTAGAAAAGAGAGAATACAAGAGTTCTGTTTCATACAATCGCTCGATCTCACTTTAGGGCAAATAAAAGAAAAATTAGGAATTTTTTTTTTTCTTTAGCGGATTTCTCATCGCATCGCGAAACCGTCGGTAAACCTGAATCATTATATCGAAGCGATTCTGATTTTGAGTCACATCTAACAGTTATAATGATCGGGGACCATAAATCTTGCGATTTGGATTCTCCGTTAGAACTTAACCTTCTCGAAATATATTACATTCGAACGCTTGAAACGGGGTGAACTTAGCTTGATCTTATAAAATGATATAAATCTCTAGAAGAGGAATTGATCTCTAAATTGCTACCGCGAAGCTACTGCTATTACTAGAAACTGTCAAAACTACTAGGGCTAAAAACTTTCAAAATTATTTCTATTGGAAACTACCGAAACTACTCCTACCTACCACTGGAATACAAAAGCTACTACAACTCCACCTCTCTTGAGAATTGGTATATTTATTAACTATAATATAGCAAGATTTTTTACTTTTGAGATTATTATTATTATTATTATCTTCTATTTCTTTCCTTCCTCATCCTTTCATCTTCTTCTTTTAAGTCGGTTTTTTTCTTCTCTTAAAAATTATATCTTTTGTATTTCAAATAATCTTTTATCTTTCCTTATATTTACTTTTTTTTTTATTTATCATTTTCTTTCATTTTTTTTTATTTACTTTTTTTTATCTTTCCTTTTTTTTTTATTTATATTTACTTTACAACAACCATCATCATCATCATCATCATCATCATCATCGCATATTACTCCGTCAATAGGAAGATCCGATGGTGGTGTTGTAGCCCTAGTAGTTTTGACGTATTAATGGCGCATTCTACAACCTTCTACATTATACTTGATTTGGGTTTGATTTGGGATAATTGTCTTTCCTTGTACATCATTATTATTTTCTTTATTGCAGGAGTCCTTGTACATCATTATTATTTCCTTTATTGCAGGATTCTCATTCCAAATTACCTTGTACAACTTATAGAACCTCTCTATATTAAGAGAGCATTATGATGAATAATAACAGAACATTATTCTCAAATTACTTCTATCATGGTATCGGAGCCAGGTCGGATCAATCCTAGTTTGTGCCGCTACTCGCAAGAAATTTTCTTCATCATCATCCTTTTTCTAGTCAAGGTGTTGTTATTCTAATCTTTGAATTTTCATGGCATCTTCTTCTATTCTCCCTACTACAGCAACTTCTTCTATGGCATCATCAGTTTCCTCCTTTGCTCAACTAGATGTCAAGCTAATAGGGACGAATTACCGTGAATGGTCTATTTCACTAAAGCTATTATTTGATGCCCTTGATCTTGTGAGCCATATTGATAACACTCTAACACCAACAGATGAAAAGAAAATGAATGAATGGGCTGTTGCAGATCGACGAGCCCGTGGAATTATTTCTTCATCTGTTGATGTTGACATTCGCATGCAGTTAGTAAATTTTACTACTGCACGAGAGATGTGGGCACATCTCCAACGTCTATATGAACAATCAAGTTACGCTCAGTCCTATGCCGAATTTCAAGAGTTGTCCCTTGCCCATCAAGGGGAGCGTACCATACAGGAGTTTTATACATTCATGCAAACTCGGTGGCGTCAACTTGCGACTATGGAGCAACCCCTGTGTCGAGCTTGCTCTATCTGTGACTGCACCACAAAACAAAAGCTGATGCGCGACCAACAACGCCTCTTTCAATTTCTTATGAGGTTACGACCAGAATTTGAAGCCTTACGGGGTCAACTCCTTCATCGGTCACCCCTTCCCACGCTTGATACAGCTTTGGCAGAGCTTATTGCTGAAGAAACTCGACTTCGCGTGCTTCATTCGTCTCAACCTTCTCAGCCAACTGTTTTGGCAGCAGGTGCATCACCTCCCTCTCAACTCTATATTGCTCCTCTTTCTTCCGGTCCTCTGAAAAAGGATAAGCGAAATATTGAGTGTCATTATTGTCATAAAATGGGACATACTATTCGAGAATGTCGAAAGAAGAAGCATGCAGATCTCTTTCGACAATCCTATTACACCACACCTACTAC
This sequence comes from Tillandsia fasciculata, assembly GCA_029168755.2. NCBI lineage: Eukaryota > Viridiplantae > Streptophyta > Magnoliopsida > Poales > Bromeliaceae > Tillandsia > Tillandsia fasciculata. Next base: position 26,526,630 of record CM054932.1, on the reverse strand, counting down.
CGCTGCCACTGCATCCTTGGAAGCATCGAATGATGTAGCTAACACAGTTACATTGAGCATGCCACAATTAATGCAAATGATTCACAATTCACGACTGCAACCTCCAGCTTCTAGTGCAGATAGCTCGACATCAAGTATATCAGGGTTTGGCACGCTTTCAACATCCAATCATATAGGTACATCTGTGGATTCTTGGATTCTTGACTCTGGCGCATCCTTTCATATGACACCTCACATCTCTTTTCTACGGCACCTACCCCTCTATCTACTCCTATTAATATTTTTACTGCAGATGGATCCTCTCTTCCTGTTGCTCACAGTGGAGCATTGACTACTTCAGTCCATCAGGGTCGCTTTTCTATACCCTCTGTTTTTCATGTCCCTAATCTTTCATTAAATTTATTATCCGTTAGTCAAATTACAGATAATAATTGCACTGTCACTTTCGACTCTTCCTCTTGCTTTGTTCAGGATCGTTCAACCGGGCGGCTGATTGGACAGGGCCATAGACAAGATGGACTGTACTACATGGATCATTTACATCTTCCATCTGGTTTTGTGTCTGTGAGCATGACGTCTACCTCTTCTGATATTGATCGTTGGCATCGTCGTTTAGGTCATTTATCTCAAGACAACTTGGACATTTTAATTAGAAATGGAGTTCTCGGTAGTGTTTCATCTGTTAAATTTTCTTCATGTTTAGAATGTAAACTTGCTAAACATTCTACTAAACCTTTTCCCGCTAGTGAAACTGTTACCACTAAAGCCTTCGAACTTATTCATTCCGATGTTTGGGGACCTGCGCCTATTCCTACACGCATAGGAAATAGGTATTATGTCATTTTTGTTGATGATTTCTCGCGTTTTACTTGGATATACTTTATGCACCACCGTTCTGAACTCCTTAAAATTTACAAAGATTTTACTACTATGATTAAAACTCAATTTGGTGCTTCTATCAAAATTTTTCGATCTGACTCTGGTGGAGAATACCTATCACATGAATTTCGACGCATTCTCGCCTCTCAAGGTACTCTACCCCAGCTTTCTTGTCCCTATGCTCACCAACAGAACGGTGTGGCGGAGCGAAAACATCGTCATATTTTGGAGACCGCTCGCTCTCTCCTCATCGCTGCTTCCGTTCCTCACGAATTCTGGGCTGATGCCGTTTTCACCGCCGTCTACCTTATAAATCTCATGCCCTCCAAAAATTTATCCGGCATCTCCCCTAGTGGACGATTGTACTCTAGGCAACCAACTTACTCTCATTTAAAAATTTTTGGGTGCACTTGCCTTGTTCTTTTACCTCCGACAGAACGAAACAAACTTTCTCCTAAATCTGCTGTTTGCGTCTTTTTCGGATATAGCCCTGAGCACAAAGGATATAGATGCTATGACCCAGTTGCTCGTCGTCTTCGTGTCTCTCGTGATGTGATATTTTTTGAGGACATTCCATATTACACTCGCACTATTTCTAGTGATACTTCTAAACATTCAACTGTGATAAATCTTTCATTCCTAGATTTGCCCCATTCTTGTGAAAACCCGATTACTTCACATGACAATAGTTCTTGCTCACAGACTGTCATTGCGGATGGCACTAGTACAGTTCCTTCGTCTATTCAGGCTTCTTCCACCGCCCCTGTGGTTGACGATCCGATCACTTCCGAACGACGATATCCTTTGCGAATTCGCAAACCAAAAGAATTCTTTGGTTGTCTAAATTCTCAGTCCTTCTCCTCAGACTATCATACTTTTCTTGCCTCTATACATAATCATCAAGAGCCACAATCCTTTCGTCAAGCTGTCGCCATCCCTGAATGGAAAGCGGCCATGTCTGAAGAACTTGATGCTCTTCAACGCACTAATACCTGGGATATTGTGCCTCTACCCGCTAATAAAATTCCTGTTAGTTGCAAGTGGATTTATAAGATTAAAACCCGATCTGATGGTTCAATAGAACGGTACAAAGCTCGCCTGGTTGCACGTGGCTTTACACAGGAACATGGGTTTGACTATGAAGAAACTTTTGCTCCTGTTGCAAAAATGACATCTGTTCGAGTTCTTATAGCTGTTGCTGCAAATCGTCAATGGCCACTTTACCAGCTTGATGTCAAGAATGCCTTTCTACATGGTGATCTTCGTGAAGAGGTTTATATGCAGCCACCACCTGGGTTTCCTCATCCTCCTAACCATGTTTGTCGGCTTCGTAGGGCTATCTATGGCCTTAAGCAAGCCCCGAGAGCTTGGTTTGAAAAATTTCGCACTGTGATTCTTGCTGCAGGTTTCTCACAGAGTGAGAATGATTATGCTATGTTCATTCACACATCTGGTGATAGAAAGACTATTCTTTTACTCTATGTTGATGATATGATAATCACCGGAAATGATGTTGAACATATTCAATATGTTAAAAATCATCTTCAGCAACAATTTGAAATGAAGGATCTTGGGTATCTCCGATATTTTTTGGGCATTGAAGTTGCTTATAGTCCTCGAGGATATCTTCTATCTCAACAAAAATATATTACAGATTTATTATCTCGTTCCGCCTTGACTGACGATAAAATCACTTCAACTCCTTTGCAACTGCATCAGAAATTGACTCCGACTATGGGAGAACCCTTAGAAAATCCCACTCGTTATCGTGAATTGGTGGGTGCTCTCGTTTACCTAACAATATCTCGACCTGATATCACTTATGCAGTTCACATAGTCAGCCAGTTTATGCAAGCACCTACCTCCGATCATTATGCTGCTCTTCTTCACATCTTACGATATCTTCGAGGAACAATTAATCGGGCTCTTTTCTTTCCTTCCTCCTCAAAATTAGACCTACAAGCCTACACTGATGCTGACTGGGCAGGAGACCCTACCGACCGTCGTTCCACGACTGGCTTCTGTGTATTTCTTGGTGATTCACTTGTATCTTGGAAGTCCAAGAAACAAGATATAGTATCTAAGTCCAGTTCAGAAGCTGAGTATCGTGCTATGTCTACTGCCACTTCTGAAATTGTGTGGTTGCGACGTCTTCTCTCTGATCTTGGTATTGTTTTGGTTGCCCCAACTCCTCTTTATTGCGACAATCAAAGTGCTATCAAAATTGCCAACAATCCGGTTTTTCATGAACGTACTAAACATATTGAAATTGATTGTCATTTTGTACGTCATCATTATCTTGCTGGCACCGTTACACTACCATTCATTCAATCAACCAATCAAGTCGCTGATTTCTTCACAAAAGGACATACGTTACAACGGCATAAATTCTTCTTATCCAAACTCTCGGTATTTGATCCACCTTGAGTTTGCCGGGGGGTGTCATCACGTATTAATGGCGCATTCTACAACCTTCTACATTATACTTGATTTGGGTTTGATTTGGGATAATTGTCTTTCCTTGTACATCATTATTATTTTCTTTATTGCAGGAGTCCTTGTACATCATTATTATTTCCTTTATTGCAGGATTCTCATTCCAAATTACCTTGTACAACTTATAGAACCTCTCTATATTAAGAGAGCATTATGATGAATAATAACAGGACATTATTCTCAAATTACTTCTATCACTCCTTATCCTTCTCATTATTTTTGTGGTGTGTCGGAAACGGTTCCTCCTCCTTTAGGTTGCATCCCATCTCCATCCTGATCTTCTTTTTCACGTATTTTTGCTGATATTTTAGTACTCCATCTACTTTGTATTTGAAGTTTTCTAATTTTTGATACAATATCTATTTTAAATTATTTAATTAATGAGATTATGTGTCTATCTTTGATCCCTTTTTATTCTCAATTATCAATAGAATAAATTTATTCATTAAGATCAATTTCTTACGACTCTTAATCTTTTCTTCTTCTCTAAAATTTGTTCTTAACTGATAATAGGTATAGAAGTTTTAATCTAGCTTCCTCCTCTTTGTTATAACTTGATCTCTAATTTTTTGTAGTATTTCAACTAACTTTAAATTTTTAACCAAAAATTTGAGGATAAAAATCTTAAAATTTTATTATTGTTCCTGCTGATTCATCTATATCTTCATTTCTTTTTAATAATCTTAGAAATTAATAATTACACTACAACAAAATTAGGTTATAAGAATATATATTTGTGACACTTTTTTTTTTTTTTTTTTTGTAAGTATTACATTTATAATCCATCTATATCCAAAATTAGATTATTGGGACACATTATAGTAATGTGTCGCTATACACCCTAGCGACGGCACATATAGCGATACTAATGAGAAGTGTCGGTATTTTTTTCAGTAATATTTTTTTTTTGTTTTTAGTAACACTTAAAATGTCGCTATATAATAGTTTTGTTGTAGTGTTATTATAATATATTTTTTATTTCTTATTATCAAGGCAGAAGATAATTAATTCATTTTCTTCTATATATTTATATTTTTTTGTACTACAATAAGAAAATAAATTTGATGACCTAATATATTTATATTTTTTCTACTACGATAAGAAAATAAATTTGATGATCTAATGACATCTCTTGCGGATACTTATGTTGAAAAAAATAATAAAAGAAAATATATGTATTTTTTTGTGCAAAAAAAATATTGAGAATATTTTTTCAAAACCGTTTTGGGACCATAATAAAATTTTTCATTTAAAACTTTATAATTTGATAAAATTTGTATTAAATCTTTTACTATAATTTTATTTTTTAATGTTCAAGTTTAATTATGCATATTGACTATACAGGATTAACACGATGTATTTTATTATGTATCAATAAATTATAAATATAAAACTTATTAATATATTTTTTTATATTATTTATCCGTCACATTGTGCAGATCACTGTACTAATGCATGTATTATTATTTGTGTTGGAAAACTGGTCTTTTCTCCGGTCACCTGCGTCATATTTTCGTAGCCTCCACAATTCAAATAAGAATTCAAGATAAGTGTAAATCTCATTTGAAAAACAAATTTCAATAATTTCGGCCAAATTTTAAAACTTCCGGATGATTATCTCTTACCAAATGAAATTAGACGCCGTCAATAGATTTGGATGAATATATATTTTCCTACTTTAAAGTGAGATCACAAAAATCACATCTAACTGCGTCAATGCAATTTAAGTAACATGCAATTTTTTGAGAAACAAACATAATATTTTCTCTCACTCTTTCTTGCTCGTATTTGATCATTGATATTCAGTCCTATGTTTAAAGTCTAAATGTTACGGATTTATGCCTTCTTTTGAATTTGGATTGAGTCAAATTTAATTAACCAATTAAGTTGGTTATGATATAGATTAGTGTATGAAAAATATTATTTCATCTTGAAGATAATTTTTATTGGTGCAAAATTTATGTCTATTCATACACGTCCTAATCTAATTAGGATTGATTGACTCTTTGACCGGTTTCATTAGCACTATATATATGTGGACCGGATTATTAATTAAGAGAGAAGGAGAGAGAGGCGGCCGATGGGCTACGTTAATTAGGATGCATAGTGCATGAATGTGCCGGGAAGTATGTGCCGGGAAGTATGACCTAATTAAGAGTATCGGTTCTCTTGAGCTTGTACGGTATGTAGGAGACTAATTAATTAGCGCCCTAATTAATTAAAAGGTGGTCGGGAATTCAAGCATGTAGCATTAGAGAAGGAGGCAAGACGGCACGCATCCGGCGTTGGATTCGACAGCAGAGCAGAGGTTCTCGATAAATTGCTTGAGCGGTTCGGATTACTCGAAGCAACAGCATAAAAAATTTTGGTTAGATATTTATATACTTCTCTAATTTGGTCTCCTCGATTAAGATTTTACGAAAATATCTTTACGAATTATTTTTTTGAAGTTTTTCGTTGGAATAAGAGATAGGTGGGTTTCACCATAAGGCTCTTAATTTTTATCTGAAGAAACATAAGGTGTAAGCTTGTATTTCTTTTGTTTCTTATAGCGGAATACATCTCTCTCGCTCTCTCCGTGGACGTACCACGTAAAATCTTGGTCTCTTTCCGCATTTATTGATGTTACCGAAATTTTAATTATCCCTATTTTTCATGCGTCTGTATTGATAGCGCATACTTTACATATTCAGTTAAATTCATTTCTTGAAAACATGAGCGAAACAAATAATATATTGTCTTTTTCTCTAAAACAAAGTAAGGCATATTTTCTACAATTGCAAGCGGCAATTCTTTAGCTGAGTACAATGGTTAACGTTTCCATGCATATATATATATATATATATTATAGGACGAAGCTATAGTAAGGCCCAAGGTGGCCCAAGGTGGTCATGACCCCTCTCAATATTTTAATATTATTTAATAGTCCTTGATACTAATTTATCTCTTTCTCTTTTTTAGATAATAATGGCCCCCTTAACTTTTTAATATTTATTTTTATTCTAATATATTTTTTTTTTATTTTTTATTCGTATACATTTTAAATAGATGAAAATATATTAGGAGTCTCGTACTTACAAGCTATTTGAAATATATATCTTAACTCCAATTTTTTTACTTCATATTTTTTTAATTTCTAACTATTTTTGGTAAGCTATTTTATTTAACTAAATAAAATATTATACTAAATTTAATAGATGTTTTAGTTAAAGCTGATCTAATTGAATTACGGTTATATTAAATAAAATTTTAATTATTTGAATAAAATAATATAAATAAAATAATTAAATAATAAATATTTTTAAATTAAAAAATTTTAATATTTTTATATTAATTATTTAATTAATAATTTTTGTTTAAAAAAAATAATGATGTATTAAAATTTTTATTTGAATATATTTTGGCCTCCCTCATAGTTAAATTCTGGCTTCGCCCCTATATATATATATATATATATATATATATATATATATAATATATATTATATATATATAATAATATATATATATATATATATATATATCCTAGCCTTAACTAATTTGTTTGTTGCGGTTTGATTTGATATATATATATATATATATATATATATATATATATATATATATATATATATATATATATATATATCCTAGCCTTAACTAATTTGTTTGTTGCGGTTTGATTTGATTTTGTAAATGATGAACTAAGTAAACACTGAAATACATTTAAGTTAGCTGGATTGTACAACACTGAAATACATATATAAGTATTCTTTGGATGATGATCATGGAAACCAAATAACAAATTAGACATAACCAAGATATTAGCCAAAAAACCTAAAACTAGTCCTAGCCTAAGTTAGATACAAGTATGGTGTGATCACATTTAAGTTGGGGAAATAAGTAAATAATTAAGCCTAGCTAAAAAGAGTAACAACAAGTATCAAGCATGAAGATAGGAATTTAAACAAAAACTCAAGAGTGCAAACCATGCAAAGAACCTTCCTTTTCCTTGCACATGCTTCTTAGGGAGGAGATCCAAAGAGTAAAAACCTCCCACTCTCATAAATTATTCTCTCCTTGTTGATATCTATGTTCATGACTATATAAAGCTCCAAACAATCCCTCTCAATACTCATCCATTTCCATTAATTAACATTCCCCAACTTAATTAAAAAGGCCTCAAATTAAGCTTTATTAGAAGAAATATATATATATTGAAGAGAGAGGCCACTCATGGATACGATGAAGCGCATTTATGTGAATTTTGAGCCCTCTTCTGAACTTGTTGAAGGAAACGAAGAAGACACTATCCTTGTAACCGTGCCAGGTTAGACACTTAACCATTATTATTATTATTGCCTTTATTATCATCATCGTTATCAATATTAAGATTAATTGCACTATTCGATCCCGTTCTTTACCTGATTTTTCAATTGAGTTTATTATTCATTTCTATTATATTCTTGTTATTAGAAATTTTATTAACTCCCAACGAAAATTATCACAATAATTTTTGTATGATTTGACTATTAAGAATAGAGAGTAAATTGAAATAGATAATAAAAATTAGAAATTTGATTGTAGGAATAAAGAAAAAAAAAAAAAAAGAAAATTTGGAGACATCCATCTTCTGCTATTTTATATAACTTGGTATAGGATGCTTATCACGATTGAAAATTTCTGCTTATACGTCTAAGACTTACGATGAAAATCTTATGCCTACCGTCCAAAGATTTATATAAATACTAAAAAATTTTAGTATAAAAAAAATAAAAAATAATAAAATTAGTATAAAAGAATTAATTCTCTATGATATTTATGTTCATGGCGATATATGTAACATGCGCACTTTACGATGCACACTCGTGCGATAATAATGTATAAGACTTTACAATGCAACACTCGCAAAAAGTATTATAACTCAACACCATATTTATATTTATATATATATATATATTTTTGACAATTAATTAATGTCCTCCTTGATAAACCGCATGCATGCCCCTTTGCAGATTTTAGTAGGGACCAGCTGAAAGTCCAACTCAGCGCCGACCGTAATCTGCGTATCGCCGGCGAGCGGCTGTTGGACGGCAACCGGTGGAGACGCTTCTCGAAGAACTTCCTCCTCTTGCCAAACTACGAACTAAACCGTGTCCGGGCCAAGTTCGAGAACGGAACATTGTATATATCACTCCCCAAAAAAATCCCTACTGCAGACAAAAAGAACGGCGCTCAACTGCCGCCGCCGCCACCGCCGCAGCAGCAGCAGCAGCAGCAGCTCGAAGGTAAGAAAGCTGCGGCCGCGGACTCGAAGCCGGAGCCCCCACGCGAGAAGCAAGCGAAGGAAGAAGAGAAGCGGCCCAGGCTGACGCTTAAAGAGAGAATGCAAGAAGAGAGAGGCCCCGCGCGGGAGAAAGAGAAGGAAGGGAGCACAAACGGCGGAAAAGTGGCGCAGCCGAAATCGGGCGGTGGCCGTGATCAGGAGGAGGAGGAGGAGGAGGCGTTGGCAGCTGCAGTGGCGGCTGCTGTGGCGGCGGCGGCGGTGGAGAGAGAGGACAAAGAAAGGGCGGGCGGAAAAGCGGCGGAGCGGAAATCGGGCGACGGCAGTGAGGAGGTGGAGAAGGCGGCCGCAACGAAGAAGAAGGAAATAGTTGCTGGAAAAGAGGCGGAGGAGAAATCGGGCGGCGGCGACGACGACGAGGAGGCGGCAGCAGCAGTGGCAGCGGCAGCTGCAGCGGCAGTGGCAGCGGCGAAGAAGAAGGAAAGGGCGGGGGGATTAGTGATGGGATTGGGGAGGCCGTGGAGGAGGTCGCTGGTGTTGAACGTGGCCGTGGCCGTGGCCGTGTTGGTTGGGTTGGGGATCTACGTGACTTTTAAACTGAGAAAGCCCGCTTCTGATGTACGGAGCAAATAAACTACTGGAATTACTACTGCATGCGTGTGGTTCGTCGATTGTATATTTGTAGATACAAGAAAAATAAAATGTGGAGGTTATGCTGGGGCTTTTAATTTCAATCCTTGCTTTTCACAGCTTTAATATTATTCCTTATAATTGATCTTAATTTTTATTTTGCATAATTTTTTTTTTAAAAAATAAAAGTAGAATATTGTCTGGGGCCGGAAGGGAGTGTTTGATTTTTCAAAAAAGTATTAAAACATATTTTTTGAGAATTTTTTCTTTTTCATTCCTTTGGTATAGAAAAATAAATAAATAAATATTTTAGAAAGATTTTGAAATATACAGACGTTGTAGTATATAATTTATATTTGGGATTTCCATAAAAGTAAACAAAACAATCGTAAAAATCTCATGTGTGTTCCAATGGATCAGGTAGGTCCTACGTGGCAATCATAATTGTTGCCTAAGATTCATTCATTTCATTAAGATTTATAAAAAAATATTTTTATTGTACTTTAATTTTAAAATAAAATATTTAATTAATTGTGTATTGTTGACTAGTTGTGACTGACATATAAAAAAAATTTTAATAATCGCTCAACACCGTTAAATATAATATAAATTATTTAAATTATTTAAAAATTAAATTTTTTAATTTTTTAATATTAAAAATAAATAGCTGAAAATAAATATTTTTTAAAAAAATAATGATAGAAATATTATAATCAAGATCAAGAAAATACATATTATTTTAAATAGTATAAAAAATTTTCTAATTAAAATTTAATTGATTTAAATTTGTTTACACAATTAAAACAAAAAAATATTTTATGTCGACCATTAAAATTATAAATTTTATAATTCTTTAATCATTAGATTAATGATGTCGAAAAAATTTAAAATTTAATTTCTAAATACTTCAAATCGTATAGATCATATTCAACTGTGCTGATCTGAAAGCTCCATTATCGAAAATAAATCGATAGCAACATAACCTATTTGCTATTGATAGTATTCCAACATAACTCTGTATGCATATATAGCCCGACTATTATGCTATCGATAGCACCAAACACTTGGTGCTATCATAGATCATACTATTTCTACCAACTACCTATTAAACCCTAGGGGGCCACTATCATCCTGACCGTACATCTCTTAATCCAAGAACTAAAAATCTCATAGCACTAATGCTTGGTACTATCATATATATATATATATATATATATATATATATATATATATATATATATATATATATATATATATATATATATATATATATAAAATTGAGCTCCTATGTTTTTAAAAGTATCAAATTATTGGTGTTTATAGAAACTATTGGGTTAAATTAGTGGTAGGTGGAATAGAATGATCTAAGTGATGAAATTAGTTAAAGCGATATATATATATATATATATATATATATAATATATATATATATATATATATATATATATATATATATATATTCGGGTACTGTGCTTGTACAAGTACCAAGCAATTGGTGCTTGTAAGTTTTCTACCGTTAGATCTAATTCTTAGATTAATTCTACCCCTTAGATCATACTATTTCACCAACCACCCACTAAACTCAAGAGACCCACCATCATCCTAACCACACATTCCTACATCCAATGGTAAAAAACTCATAAGCATAAATAACTTTGTACTTTTATAAGCATAGGATCTCAAATCTATATATATAAATATAATTGAACTCTTATGCTTTTAAAAGTATCAAGTCATTGGCATTTATAGGATTTTAGCTTTTGGATGAAAAGATGTGTGGTTAGGATGATAGTGAGCCCCTTGGATTAAGTGAGTGGTTGGTGGGATATAATGATCTAATGGATGAAATTAGCCAAAGGGGTATATTTAACGATAAAAATTTACAAAAAAATAGATTATATGGATATATTTTTGTGACACTTTTGTACAAATGTCATATTTATATTCCATCTACGTTAGATCTACCCCTTTGACTAATTTCATTCATTATATTATTCTATTCCATAATCCAAGGAGCCCACTATCATTCTAACCACACATTTTTGGATTTAATAGGTGGTTGGTGGAATAGTATGATCTAAGTGGTGAAATTAATCAAAGAGATAGATTTAACGGTAGAAAACTTACAAGCATCAATTGTTTGGTGCTTATAAAAACATAATAGCCAGACTATATATATATATATATATATATATATATATATATATATATATATATATATATATATATATATATATATATATATATAATTGGGCTCCTATATTTTTAAAAGTACAAAATTATTGGCGCTTGTGAGTTTTTAGTTATGAGATGAATGAATGTGCGGTTAGGATGATAATAATTTTCTAGAGTTTAGTGGATAATTTTGTAATTTTAAAAGCATAGTAGCTTAATTTTATATATATATATATATATATATATATATATATATATATATAATTGAGCTGGAATGTTATCAGTAATAAATCAGATCGATTGTCATTCATTTATTTTGAACGACAGAGTTTTCAAATAGACGATGTACTACAAATGCTACCCACAAGACTAGTATATGCATTTTAAGCTTTGATTGTAGCAACCAATTTGTAAAATAGGACTAGACCTACGTACAAGGCTACGTACCCATCAAGAAACTTAACATGCAACAAAAAGAAGCTATTGGCAAAGGATACGTGGCATGAAGGCAAAATATCAAAGAAGCAACCTAACAAACTAATGAGGTATCTCTCCTATTTGGGGAATACCAATACGGAGTTGCACCATTAATGTTTAAAAGGAATAAGATTGAAGATACAAATCTCCAAGCATAGAAGAATATAATTATTCTCTCCTTAATTTTATGGGCACTTGTCTCAATTCATGGCTATATAAATCTCCAAACATTAATCCCCCTCAATACCCATCCAATTCCATTAACATTCTCCAACTTAATCAAACATTCCTCAAATTAAACTTTACTACAAGAAATAAATTGAAGAGAGAGGCCACTCATGGATACCGATAAGCGCTTGTATGTAGATTTTGAACCCTCTCATCAAATTGTTCAAGGAAAAGAAGAGGACACGATCCTTTTAATTGTTCCAGGTAATTAGATGCTTAAACCATCATTATTATTATCAATATCAAGGTCCTCATTATTTATTATTTGTTTTAATTAAATTCCTGTCATTGGAAATTGCATTAACTGCACCAAAATCACATCTTTCCAGGTGACAATTTCCTTAAGATTTGACAAGTTCTTGAAGACAAAGAGTTTGTTGAAATAAAATAATAAAATTTGAAATTTAATTTTGTTAATTGAAACAATAGTAAAGGTTAGAAATTTGATTGTAAAAATGGAAAAAATTGGGGACTAAGGTAAAATATCATGTTCACCTGTTCTCACTAAAATTTATTTTCTTACAAACTAAAAAAGTAGATAAAAAATAAACAAGCAAAAAAAAAAAAAAAAAAAAAAAAAAAAAAAAAAAACCAACTGAGTAGTACTTCAGCTTATAAAAATGATGCATTATATATCTAAAATAAAAATAAAAAAAATTATTAAGAAGAACTAGATTGTGGGTATATACAAATGTTGATAATTAAAAATAAATAGAATTAAATAAAAAATATTAAAATAAAATAATAATAAAGCACCCTGGTGCTTTTCTGCTTTTCTAATTTGTGGGACATTTAGGTGTGTTTGGTTGGCAGGAAAATATACTAAAATTATTTTTTATTTTAAAATTTTAATTTTTTATATATTTGTTTAGCCGTAGTTTTTTTTTAAAAAAAATATTATTATTACGGATTTGAGAAATATAAAATAATTTTATTTTTCACTGATTTTCTGCGAAAAATAAAAATTTAAACTGCGAAAATAAAATTTCATTTATTGTTTTTTATCTAACCAAATAAATATAATTTTTTTTCAATTAAATAAATATTGATAAAAAATTATTTTTTTTTCTAAATTAAATAATACAAAATATAAAATATTCTTTTGTCAAAAAAAAATTTCTATCATTTTTTTTCCACGATTTTACTACAACTAAATAACCTCTCATCGATGTTGAAAAACCAATTAATGCATTGTCCAAGATTAAAGATTTAGACAACTTTTTTTTTAGTTTTTAGAATTTTGGTATTAAAAAGCTTAAAAGTGACAAAATCACTGTAAAATGAATAGGTTAATGCTATTTATACATTCGAAGTAGGGTGTACATTTTACACTTTATTCATCTAAGGTGGAGTGAATTTTATCGGTCACTTCGAAATGTCCGATTAGTTTTCATCCTTGAATGAAATGGAGTGTGTGATATATATCTCATTTGGAATGTAAAAGTAATTCTCCAATGATAAAGACGCAAAATTTATATTTATTTTTCGTGATCTTCGTTCGGGGGCGAAGAGTATTCTAGCTCGACTCTCTAACTCTCTATTTGTAATTTTATTACCGCAAACTGATTAAACTCCGACTCTCTTCTCAGGGTTTAGCAATGAGCAGCTGAGAGTCGAAGTCAGCGCCGACGGCAACCTGCAGGCACGCGGCGAGCGGCCGCTCGATGGCATCCGATGGAGCCGCTTTACGAAGGACTTCCGCCTCCCGCTCACGAACTACGACGTGAGCAGTATTCAGGCCGGGTTCGAGAACGACACCTTGTATGTCACACTCCCGAAAATTATCCGTCCTGCAGCTGAAAAGCTGAGCGCTCCGATCGAACGTAAGAAAGTGGAGCCCCCGCGCGAGAAGCAAGCGGAGGAAGAAGACAAGCAGCAGCAGCAGCAGAGCAGCAGCAGAAGCAGCGCGCGATGAGGACGCGTAAAGAGAGAATGCAAGAGAAGGAAAGGGATCAGGGGGGGTTAACGAATGGGTTGGAGACGCCGCGGAGGAGGACGCTGCTACTGAACGTGGCCGTGTCCGTGGCCGTGATGTTTGCGATGGGGATCTATACGATTTTTAAACTGACAAAGCCCGCTTCTTCTAATGAACGGAGCTGATATATTATATATGTAAGGGGTTGGTATAATCTGAATTATCATTGTATATTTACAGATTAATTCTACGTACGTGAAAATTATATAAAATGTAAAGTTGATGTGATTCATTTCATAATTAAATATTGGATTTGCCAAAAAAAAAATTGAAACATAGTATATATATATATAGTTTGTTTAGAAAAATCGAACATTCGAAATTGGTCGGAGACATTAGAGAATATATAAAGGTGAAAATAAAAGAAAGGTAAATGTAGATGGACACGCCGAACAATTAATAGGGTGCAACTTTGTCGACAAGTCTTTCGACGAATTCTTGCTGAGACAGTTTAATAATTAAACTGTATGATTCATTCTGCATTAGGATTTTTAAAAAGTTATTTTTTGTTTAAATCTCAACTTAGATAGGGCTTAATAATTAATATTGACCGAGGAGCTAGCTTGTCGTTCGGTTTATTCCAAACCATTTTGAAATCGAGCTCTGAATCTGTTTTTGCTTAGTGTTTTTTTCTTTTCTTTCCGTTGAGAGAGAAATTAAGATAGCAAACTACTTGTTTCATTCCAAAAAAAAAAAAAAAAAAAAAAAAAAAACTAAGTAATATAAATGAGACAATTAATTTCTCTAAAGGGGCGTTAAAAAAAAAAAAAAAAATTAAGTTATACATCAAGTAACCGATCAGTCAGCCCAATTCCATCCAAAATTTTATTAGATGATTTTTACTTGTTGAATTTACAAAGTTGAATACAAGATAAAAAAAAAAAAAAAAAAAAAAAAAAAAAAAAAAAAAACTGCCATGCTATATATATTTTTTTATTAGATCAGCTTGGTGTGAATCCTACACAATTATAGACTACCCAGGTCTTGGATTTTTCTTTTTGCAAAAAAGTTCATAATTAAAAGAGCAATGCTACCTCTACACCTATTTTTGAGTGTAGATCCTACATCCCATCCATCCAAGGATGAGGCTTTTCCACACCCATAAGTGATGGGTGAAATTCACCCCATCCTAGAATGGGTGGGGTGTACGATGTACATCCAAAAATAGGTGTACACTTAGTATTTTCCTAATTAAAAATACCTAATATGTTAGGGTGTTTTTGAGACAGGAGCTTATTCAAAAAGGTAAATGCTAGATTAAAAAACCACACAGAGAAAAAAAAAAAAAAAAAAAATTGCAATGGTCCAGGGTGGGCCCAAATACCACATGGGCCGGCCCAATTGTCAAACACCTCAATAATTCTAAAACGCAGGAATTAGTACGTGGACCTGGCTCACCACGTCAGTTTCGTAATAATATAATGCAAAAGGGTGCGACGACCAATTTAACGGAAGAGAAAGAAATACCCGTAAATTGTTATAGCTTAATGGATGTAAATATAAATATAATTATAAATATAAATAAATTATTTAAATTCTTACAGGAATATATATATAATATATGTATGCAGGTGCCTTTTTATGTTACTCAACGACAAAAAAGAAGTTAATGGTAAAGGATCCTTGTCACTAAGGCGAAGTACCAAGAAGCAACCTGGTAAACGGATAAGGTAGGTATCTCTCCTGTTTGGGGAAAACCATTATGGAGTTGCACCTTTAATAAGAAACAAAGAAGAAACTGTGGGAGATGAAGAAAAGTTTGCATGATCATGGAAGAAACGCGCCGTCGCTCGTACACAATTATCGAGCCTCGATTCACTTGGTCGCAATCTGAGGATTGCGACACTCTTACAGTTGATGCATCAGGCAAGTACTTACATTTCTTCGCAGAAAATGAATGTGTTATATATGAGCAATGTGTTTATTTTCATGATTTAACATAGGCATCTTTTAATTTCTTTTTGTGGTTGATGAATATATAGAGAAATTTTGAGAAAAAAAACTATAGAGAGAAAACTATTTTCCTGTGGTAAGAAGAGATAATTTTGAGAAAGAAACAAATTTTCATTTGCCTAGATCTGTTCACCTCCAAATGCAGGATTTAAGGAGGAACAGCTGAGAGTTTCAGCCAACACTCGCCGGAAGCTGAAGATCAGCGGCGAGCGCCATCTCGATGGAAATCGGTGGGTTCGATTCGTTGAAGAGTTCCGTATCCCGAAAAGCTGCCATATAAAAGGCATCAAGGCAGAGTTCAACAAAGAAGATCAAATGCTTCATGTTATACTGCCAAAATCGACCCGCCAAGCTAAATCACAAAACCAACCCACACAAGTGAGTAAACCTCCAATGGATCACAAAACAAGTGAAAAGACGGATTCAATCGATAGCCAAGCAAGAAAGGCTACAGATGAAAAGAATTTAGACGGTAGCAGCGAAGTTGCGTTACAAAGAGCGGAAGGGAGCATTAAGGGAGAGCAAGAAACACTGCCTGTAAAGAATGAGGGAGATTCGGAGAAAAGAGAAGAGGAACTCACCAAAGAGAATGAGAGTGATTCGAGGAAAAGAGATGAGGAATTCACCAAAGAGAATGAAAGGGACGAGGGATTCACCAAAGAGAATGAGAGGGATTCAAGGAAAAGAGATGAGGAATTCACCAAAGAGAATGAGAGGGATTCAAGGAAAAGAGACGAGGAATTAACCAAAGAGAATGAAACTTCGCAGGAGGCGAACGAACTGAAGAAACCGAAAAAACGGTGGTGTGGACTCCTAAGATGGTTTAACAAGATCAAAGCATTTGTGTTGTATGTTGTTGTTCCAATATTGATCATAGTGGGTGTTGAGAGGTATTTGATGTAACAAAATTGTAGAAAAACACAATTCATGATGCTAACCGTTAGGAACAAAGGAACCTGCCAAATATTCTATTAATTAATGGACCGAAATGAAATATCACAGAATACACGAGAGACGCAACTCTCAATAACCTCAAGAAGGGGATTATCACAATGATATATAAACAAAAGAAACCTAACGTTCTAACCAACAACAATGAGCAGGATACAATAGACCCATTTTATTGGAAAAGAAATGGAGAAATGTCTCCGTCCTTTTAATAAGGAAATCACGAAATCTTCGGTATTTTAAATAGATAGGAGGCGGCTTATTTAGCGCTGGCCAGTTGGGTGCGGAGGAGCTTGGCCGCATCGACCATGTTGGTGAGAGCGGGCTTAACCTCGGAGTACTTCCGGGTCTTCAACCCGCAGTCGGGGTTAACCCACAGGATGTGCGTCTCGAGAACTGCAAGCATCTTGTTGACGCGGTCGGCGATCTCATCAGTTGTTGGAATTCTGGGTGAGTGGATGTCGTACACACCCGGGCCGATGCCGGCGCCATACTTGACCCCCTCGCGGAAGACCGAAAGCAGCTTCTCGTCAGAGCGGGAGTTCTCGATGGTGATGACGTCGGCATCCATGTCGATGATGGAGTGGATGATGTCGTTGAAGTTGGAGTAGCACATGTGGGTGTGGATCTGAGTGGTGTCTTCAACACCGCAGTTGGTGATGCGGAAGGAATGAACTGCCCAGTCCAGGTAGAAAGCTTGCTCTGACTTGCGAAGAGGCAAGCCTTCTCTGAGAGCTGCTTCGTCAATTTGGATAACCTGTCAATCAAAACCATGAGGCAACAAGATAAGCTTCAGACATCAAATATAAATTGACCAACAACAGCTTAGTAATTAAATGCCAATTACGGGGTTTCAATTACACAATTTTCTTGCTGACGACTCCTTCCATTCCAAGGAATTGGAATTCTAGTTTTTCAAATTACATCATATTGGAATTGTGAGGTTCTAATTGATTTAGAAGGATTTGGTGCGACTTCTCATAAAGTAGCCAAATCACATTATTGAAGTCGGATTTCGGGGCAACCCATTTATTATTATTGGTTATAATATATCAGTGACCCAAAAATATTACCGCTTCCTAGGATAGCCATGTTAACTTATTTGCTACTCAAGTAGGTTACATAAGGAAAAGTGATTATACCGAAATAATTTCTCATTCTTTCAAAAAAAAGATTCTGAGTGGAAATCCAATTCAACTCCAAAATATTACAAGCAGAAAAAGAAATGTTCATATTTCAGCTCAACTGAATTCTTCTGAACTGAAATAAAAATTTCTATTCAGATTTGGTTTCAAACAGTGTAAAAAAGAAAATACAGACCTGAATACCGGCGGCTTCGAGGTCCTCAACCTCTTTCTTAATTGCCAGAGCAATCTGATAGCAGGTCTCAAACCTAATAAACAAGCAGACATCGCTCTTGTGAGTCTTATTTATTTTCTATGAGAGTAATTATCAATACACAGTTGAGGAATTAAGTAGTTGTTGGTACCTTGGTTGGTCATTCCTGACAAAAGACCAGTTGAGGATAGTTACAGGACCAGTTAACATTCCCTTCATTGGGCGAGCAGTCATGCTTTGTGCTGCTGAGGACCAGAAAACAGTCATAGCCTTGGGGCGGCTAACATCGCCGTAGATAATGGGTGGCTTAACGCATCGAGATCCGTAAGATTGCACCCAACCATTAACGGTGAATGCAAAGCCCGATAGTTGCTCCCCAAAGTACTCGACCATGTCATTCCTCTGTGATTCAAGTATATTTAGTTAATTTCTACGTGTGATAAACAAATCACAATTCCTGAAACCGCCGTATAGCTTTTTAACGGTTTCCAAAACAAAGTCAATTCTTCCCATAAAGTCAATTCTTCCCAAATTCAAAAATAATTAAAAAGATGATACCATGTTGATATCAAAGCTCACCTCAGGTTCTCCATGAACGAGAACATCAATATCAAGTTCTTCCTGGAGCTTGACAACCTTGTTGATTTCCTCCTTGATGGCCTTCACATATTGCTCTTCAGAGATTCTGGTGCAGAAACAACTCTTAAGAAACAATCGAGAACAATAGAGGATTTAATAAATCATATAAAATCACAGATAATCATGACGCACTTGTTCGCCTTGTATTCCCGTCGCACTCTCCTGAGCTCCACCGTCTGGGGAAATGAGCCAATAGTAGTTGTAGGAAGAATTGGAAGATTGAGCTTTTTCTGTTGCACATCTAATCTGGCACTGACATTTGTAGCTCGGCGGTGGTCAGAGCCCTTCAATGCAGCAGCCTAAGAGAAAAGGAGAAAAATTAAAAACCAACCCCACGGCTGAATTGATATTTTGCAACCCCTTATCCTAAACTAGAATGAAATCCATAGCTATAGCTACTCACGGCCTTTTGAACTTCTTCATTGGTCACTCTAGGAGATGACTTCCTCAAAGCCTGAGCTGCGGCATTCGCTGAGAAGTAAGCCTGCAGAAAACCATCGATTGTGAGGCCATAGCATCTATAGCAAACCCAACATTCAAAAGGAGCATAGCTAAATACTTAACTAAATAGCTGTCTCTCAGGATTTCTATAACCTAACTATGGGTAATGGATTGAAAGACCTAATCCAGGTTTTATCTACCAAAGACGAGATTGCTAGCAATCAAAACTATCTTACAGAATATACCTCATCCTTCTGACCAGCCAATGCCTTGGCAAGTGCATTAACTTCAACAAGCTTTTGAGCGGCAAATGCCAGCCACGATTTGATTTCGTCATCCAACTTAGTCTCGTTAATAAGGTCGACGGCAGTGTGCATAAGCGAGCAGGATGTTGAAACCACGAGCTTGTCTGAAAAGCAAAATTTCATCAGCATACACTCAAGATGTATCTAGCTGAAAATAGGAGAGTAACCAGGAATAAATTACCTTTGCCAACAATAGATTCGAGAGCCACAAGAGAACTCTGAGCGGCAGCAAGATCATTGGCCCAAATGTTTCTCCCATCTACCACACCAGCAAAAAGATATTTTCCAGCAGGAAATCCCACGCTCTTGATGACATCGAGTGTCTTGGTTCCGCGAACAAGATCGAAACCAAAACCAGAAATGCCATTTAGGGCAGTGATAGTCCTGAAATTGGCAAAACCTATGAGTGAACTTCCCAAATGGTATGTTATACGAACTTGTAAATAAGAAATGAATTCATATGCACCTCTCATAAGTGCAGTTTCTTGAATGAAATGGAAAAAAGAAAAGAAAAGAAACAAAAACTAAATAACTTTTAACTAAGTTGGGGAGTCAGCCATCCAATTCTTGAGAGAAGTTTCCTTTTGCATAGGAAAACAAAATTTTCTTCTTAAGAGAAGCATATTGTAAGTAGTAGGGCATTTATGTAAGAAATTTAGTTTTTGAAGGGCATATATGAAAATATAAATTTTCAGGGACATAAGTGTGAATAGAAATTTTGGAGTATGTTATACAAAAGGTAATAATAGAGTAAGTAGCCAGGAACCAACTTACTTATAAGCCTCCACTGGGACATCAGCAAAGTAGGTCTCGATGAGGACATTCAAACCAGAAAATGATGATTCGAGTTGTGCGTACGCCTTCGAGAATGCAGCCAACTGATGAGAATCGAGATCCGTCACAAGGGTGGGTTCGTCAAACTGGATCCACGAAGCACCTGCTGTCTTTAGCTCAGCAATGACCTCCCTGAATGTGATTGTGCCATGATTTGTCAAAAATGTATATGGACAGGCAGGTTAAGTAAATGATTACTAGGGTCTAATTTGGACTCTTACTTGTAGATGGGAAGAATGCTGTCGAGGAGTGAAAGGAGAGGGAATGATTTTTCCACGCCTTTAGCAGGCTTTGAGAGCAACAAGTATGTCACAGGTCCAATAAGCACTGGAACTGTATCAACTCCAAGCTGCAGGAGAGGGAGAAAAGATTAACTATGAGAGGAAAAGACATCACAAGGCAACTCTTTAAAATTACCATGACAGGACAAATATTAATCAGCCTAAAAATATTCATTAAGCATTAATATTACATGTAATCCTATTTTATTTCCAAGCATCCTACAAAAAAATTCCCACACTTGTAGATATGTATAGTTTATGCAAGATTATAAAAAAACTAGTGTAATTTCACTAGCGAATGACAATATCACTTTAGAATTCTAAATTCTAATCAAAGAGAAACAAAGCATGGTAAGAGTTAAATTTTGCAATTTAATAGCACTTCAAACTGATTAACTAAATATGTCAGGTTATCAACAAAAACTTACTCCAAGAAAATCCTCTGTTTAGTATTTACAAAATTACATATAATTTTTTGTCAACAAATCATTCAATAAGAAACCATCAAAAATTAAAATTTAAAAGCAATGATTATAGTGCCTGATGAACATGGGAGATGTTCCGTCCTACATATAATATCTTAAAATATCAAGCCACAACACATCAGACTACCGTTTGGATGTTAGAATAAGTTATCCCTGAATAACTTATTGAGCATAAAATTTTTCTTGTGATTGGAGGCAAAAAGTTTGATTTTTGCTCTTGAAAAGGTCTTATCATCCTTAATTTAGTAGGATAACATATTTGACCTACAGGGTAATTTATCTTATTCTGAAAATTTGACTAGAAAGTAGAATATGTTATTTCATTCTAGACGTTTCTCATCTATCAAATACTACAAATTATTGAGTAAATCTAAGATATATACGAAATAAGATATTCATGCATCCAACCATGGCCAAATTTGCATATTGGTTTGTACTTTTACCTCAAAGACTATAAAAAACTAGAAAACTTTCTTATGAGAATGAGTTAGAATCGTCGTTTGATGCAGGAAGGAAATATAAGGAATTAAGGACCCAATGAAAGTAAACCCTATACACAAGCACATGAATTCATCAAGAGCGTTCAAGTGCAGACTGAATTTTAGGTTCGTACCGCCTTGGCTTCCTTGTACTCAGAGACAGCCTTGTGAGAAGAATAAGAGAACTTGGTGTTTGGGCCCAATTCAGGAACGATGAAATGACTGGATACAAAATGCATGCCGATAAGAAAACGATTATACAAAATGAAATGTATATAAATTAGTTGATCAAAGCCTCGAGATAGGTCGAGTGACTTACTAGTTAGTGTCAAACCACTTGGTCATCTCCATAGCAGGTACAGAGGCATTTCCTCTGGCCATAGAGAAATAGGTGTCAAAACCAATCTCTCCGCCATCCCATGAATACCGTTCAGGGACGGCACCAAGCATGGCGGTTGTATCAAGCACTTGATCATAGTACGAAAAGGTGTTGCTGGGAATGTATTTGATCCCAGTGCCAGCCATTTGCTTCCAAATGGAACTTCTGAGATCTGTGGCGACCTTCTGCAAATCATCAGCACTACTCTTCCCATCCCAGAAAGATTCCAACGCAAACTTAAGCTCTCTCTTCGGTCCCATGCGGGGGTATCCAACGATGTGTGACGCCATTTTACTATACAGGTTAAGAGAAAAACGATATATAAACATGCATCATCAAAAGCAACTCTGTTACTAGTTACTACGACATATGATAATGAAGCATATTCTCTTTTACAAGATAAAACCAGTATGAAAGTAAATGATTTATTACCTGCAAAGAAGAATAAAAAAATCATCATCAATAAAAAAAAACAACCGATTGGAGAAATCTTCTTGTTTGTGTGCCAGCAAAAACAATGCATCACAGAAGTTGGTACACTATGAAACTAAACAAACTTTGAAACGAAAAATATCTAAGCATTTATAGAATCAATTAATTAGCTGCAAAGATCCCAAAGAATCTACCATGTTACGTAGTATTTTTATCTTCTAAAAAGCAACAGCCATGTTGGGGTAAAAATGGTATCAACAATCTAAAAAAAAAAAAAAAAAAAAAAAAAAAAAAAAAAAAAAAGAAAGAAAGAAAGAGAAAAACATATACTTCAAATCTCTTCTTAATAAAGCATTCATATGGCAGAACAATAAATCAATAAAAGAAATAAAAAATAAAATATCTAAAATACCGGAGCTACAAGTCGTAATAAAACAAAGGCACATCTACAGCTGCAACTATATGAAAATGCTCAAATGAGGATCGAAAAAAAAAAAAAAAAAAACTATATGTGTTCAAAAATTACTGAGAACATCAGATCACCCAAGAGCAACACTGGTGAGTGAGAAACTTAATCCGATGGATCCACAGAGAGGAACAGGATCCAAAAGTATGTAGGAATCTATCAACACCAAAATCGATCTTAAGCTATAATCAAACACTTTTTCTCTAACAATTTCAAATCAGATCCAGAAAAAACGAACCCAAAAACAAAAACGAGATACAGAACTAATCGGACAATGCAAAATCCACTAAAAATACTTGGTCGTAACAGATTCCAATAAGAAGAAAGATTCAAACTAAATGAAACAAGAAATACCTTCAGATCCGACGAATACACAACGGATCTGAAATCGACAAGTGAAAGAGAAGCATACACAGTACTAAAATCGACGAAAAAAGGGGAAAAATACCTCAAAATCGGATCTAACTTCAGTACGAAAATAAAGTGACTTAGCGAGAAAGAAGAGGTTTAAGTATGTATGCGAAAATGGCGAGTGGAGGGGAGGAGATCGCGGAGATTACCTGGAGAACTATAGAGGTGTGTGCTTGAGAGAGAGAGAGAGAGAGAGAGAGAGAGAGGTGAATGGGGCGCGAGTGAGAAGAGGGCTTTACGGTTATTTATAGACAAAGTGGCCGGAGTACGGTGCAGAATTGCTAAGCGGAACGAGAAATTGATTCATGGACCGAGTCCACCACGTCACTTGTGGACAGCTATCTTACTATCATTCCATTATTCCTCGAAGTCAGTAGGAATATCCGAAATTTTGTCTAAGCCGAATTTTTGGAACGGATAAATTTATTCGATATTAAAAAAAATATAAATTTAGATATGAATATAAAAATAAAATTTTAATAAATTTAAATTTGGATATAAATTTGGATGATATCTAATTTTAATTCGAATCCGAAATTATTTTATGTTATATAATATATATATATATATATAAAATTTTTAAAATTTAAATTTAATGTAATATATATTTTGAAATATTATAAAGATAAAAAAAAAATAATTGTTTCAGATTTGAATTTTCGGATTCGGATTAAAATTTTGAATTTTTGATCTGATTCAGATTTAAATATAGATTTTTAAATTCGGTCAGATTTGATTTTAAATTCAAATTTCAAATATATAGTCGGATTCAGATTCGTATTTTTAAAAATCTGCCCAATTCGACTGTCGACATCCTTACTCCTATTGCTTATTAAATCATTGTTATTTATTTCAAAAAAATTTAAATTATTGTTAAATATAAATAAATAAATAAATAAATTAGGCCATTACTCACCAAGCTTATAGATAAAAATAATAAAATTTTATTTTATTTTAATCATGTCACTCCCTAAACTTTTATTATATTTTCAATAAAATAATAATAATAATAATAATAATAATAATTAGAATTTAATGTAGAGGATTAAGAGGTCCACGGGTGAGGTGGTACACAAGGTCCGTGCAATATATTTTTTCTTGTGAAACAGAGAGGGACCAGCAGATCTGATGGTACTAGTACTCGCGGCGTATCTCAGACCAAAAATAAAACATAAATAAAAATAAAAATAAAAATAAAAATAACTAAATATTCCGTGATTAAATAAACCCGAATAAGGTATGAATTTAAAGCATATGAGAAAAGAAACAAGCAAAATGACAAAGGGGAGTAGGTGTGGCACAGAGAAAAAAATAAATAAATATAAATAAAACAATATGGTGAATATAATAAAAAAGATAAAATAAAAAATTACTAAATAGGAGTTTGGTGGGATAGTGGCGAGCTACCATCTTTTGTGAGAAAATTAAGCACTCCTTTTCTTAAGAATATGTATAATTTTTTTTTCTATGTCTCATAAATTGTGAATATTTAAAAGTTACAAAAATTATGTATTTTTTTTTAAAAAAAAAGTTAGATATATATAAATCATTTTGTATAAAAGTTCACTGCTTAAAAATTTATTTATTATTTTACTCCCATTATTAAAATATGAAGTATAATTTTAAAAATATTTCTGTGTAAATGTCAAAATTTAATCACCGTATATACCACATGAGCATGTTTATAAAATTATATAAAATAATCATTATACTCTAAAATTTTAAGTTGCTTTAATATTATATATAAATTATTTGAAATAATCATTGTATTTTATAATTTTAAATTTTTTTAAAATAGTATTTATATATTTTATATTTAATAATATTTTATATTGAATTATGTTAATCTTTTTCTCTTACCAAGAGAAATCTAAGCAATTATAAAAGGTCAAAGGAATTATGGTCACAACTAGGTGGAAACAAATGGTTTCCTAGACATGTGGAAATTAGTGGACTAGGTATATTAGCTTACATTTATTTATTAATTATTGTATTATAAAATGCTACTTGCTTTTCTATTCCAACTACCACCATGATTGCTACATTCAGCTGCTTTCTCTTGCACCCTTCTCTGGTAGGCTGCAGGTACTCAACCAAAAAATATTATTTCTTTTTCCGTTTGGTAACGAAATAACATAGATTTAGCTATTTCAGAGATAAGTATAAAATATAAAATTAATATAAAAAAATATTTAGAATGATTCCAAAATGATAAAAAAATTTGTGTTTGATATGAGAATGAGGAGTAAGAGAAATAAAGAATTTTAATTAAGATAAATTATCTTTTTGCCCTTAAACTTTATTATATAATAATAATGTGAGAGATGGTGTCTCGGTAGACGTGAAAGGATATTTAAGAAAAAAAGTAAGAGGATGGTTGGAAAGTCACTTATTCTAATTGTACCGGAACAAGCTATACCGATTGATTTCTGGTATGTTTGAAAGAATAAGAGGGATATACCTTTTATTTCCGGTTCAGAAAATGTTTGGTCTTTTGAAAATTTAATTTTTGAAAAATAAAGTCTTTTGTAAAAAATATTTTTGTTCATAATTTTTTTTTTATGTAAAAAATTCAAAAACAAAAATAAGAATAAGAATTTTCAAAAAATCTAATTCTTTTACCAAAAAAAAAATAAACTATCTAACGAACAAAAAATATTTTTTCAGTCAAAATTTTTATTTTACATTCATTTTCGGATAACCAAATGCTCCTTTAATAAATTATTTTATGGACCGTATTCATTAAATTGAATCTGTCCACAGAACTCAAATCTAAAATTTTAAAATATAAATTGAAATGATACAGAACATTTCTAAGTAAGTTTCATATAAAAATTATATTTATTTAAAAATATTTTTTTTAGTATACTAAATTGTCATAAAGGATAGCAGTAATAAAATATGTTATAAAAGTGATGAACTATTTTATTTATGAAAGATAAAATTGAAAAATAATCTAATTTTAAAAAAAAAATATTAAACCGTTACATGTAATAATTAATTTCTAAAAAAATTATAGTACGTGTATATATTATATTATGTCTCCCAATAACTACGAGTGGGGCCCATTAAGGGCGCGCTGGTCGTTAGGTGCCCTCTTACTTCCCGCGGTAGGTGACCTTCAGTGGGTCCCACTATTTACGTCAAAGTCAAGGTTAGGTTGGCCCAACTGAGGCACCTCAACTCTTAACTCTCAAGTCGCTCCTCGTTTTCATTGGATGGTGATAAAATAGACCGCTTAGCACACTTCCTCTCTAGAGAACTTCTTGCTTGGACCAAGTGCACCACATCAGCATTAATTTTGTAGGGCAGTTAGTTGATAGCCCGTAGTTGCCTGTCGCGGGTTTAAGCGAAATTGCTTATCAAATTCATGTGGCATTCGGGGTTTTTTTTTTTTTTTTTTTTTTTTTTTTTTTTTTTTTTTTTTTTTTATGTGAAGAGAGAAAATTTAAAAAATATTGTATTTTTTGAATAAAAGATTACAACTAAGTTTTTTAGAAATAGAGATCGATGCCGCATTCTTATATAAATCACTTGTCGTCCATAAAGTTAATAGATAAGTGTTAAATAGCACAAAAATACAAATTAATTAAAAAGGGTGGCTATAAGTTTTTAAAAAACCCACACTTATTATTCTTTTTGAAAACTTCGATAAGCTATTGACTTTTCGCCGTTTGCGTCCATCGTCTCGAGATTCGTAGAGAAGTCTCTGAAAGATTATAGCAAGATCTTCGACAATGATCTCCTTTGAAATTTAGATGATTTCAAAAAAAAAATCAGTAGAAAATACTAAGTTCATGACATGCCGCTTTGGATTTTAATAGTAAATCAATAAATTCAGCTAAAAAAAAAATTATGCAACTAGATTTTGAACTTATGATTAGTTCTGGCAATCTAACTCGATTCCTAATCCACTGAAAATCAGCTCGAGATTGATAAATTTTTCAGCTTACGTTTAACTCGTCTAATAAAAAAAAAAAAACCTCGTGTTTGGCAGCCCTACATACTTCATCCAAAAAGTTAGTGTGGGTTGGGTTCTCGGCCAGGTTTGGCCCATCAAATACACAAATTACCCCGGCCCTATTCGTCTCTATAAGTCATTCGCCCATTTCCCCCCTTCCCACACCCCCCTTCTCTCTCTCTCTCTCTCTCTCTCTCTCTCTCGTTCTCGGTTGTTCTCGCACCTGCAAACCCTCGCCATGTGCCAAGGCCACCACCGCCGCGCCTCCATGCAGCCTCCGCCGACGCCGGCGACGGAGTCCGGCGGGGCGCCGCCCGCTGCGAGGGAGGCGGAGGCGGAGCTCGCGGCGGCGCGTGCGCGTTTGGCCGAATCGATCGCGGCGCTGGAGCGGGAGAGGGCCCGCACCGCCGCGCTCCGCCGCCGCCTCGCGGAGTCCTACGCCGAGAGGGACCGCCTCAGAGAGGTGTTGGCCGCGATGAGCGCCCTCAAGAGCCGCCTCCGCGAGCTCGTCGGCGGCGGCGTCGGCGACACCGCTCCGTAGGGTCTCCGGTAATGCGCCGTAAAACCCTAACCCTAATCGCATCTCAATTCCACCTCTATCTCCAGATGTTTATGTTAGTGTTTGGTTATAGCTAGTACCATTTTTACGGTTGTTGTTAAGCAGTTTAATCTGTTTATTGATTTCCACGAACTTATTTATCGTGTTATGCGTGGAAAGGGCGATGACATGTAGACAAATTGGATCAGAGTGAAATAATGTAATGAGAATGCTTGGTTTTGTAGACTTGTCAAATTCATCTAGATCGCGTGTTGTGTATGTGAAACTCTATTTGGCATCCAATTGAAGATTTAATTGATTTGATCCTCAATTCAATGAAATCAAGTGAATTGGATTTCGAGGTGAATTCTTCTGTTTGGAATGCCATGTATTGTATAGCCCATAAGAGAATCAGTTGGCTATTTTTGTGTAGAGGAATATAATGAAATGTGATCTGTTAGAAAATGGATAGAAAAATTTATTACACCGACTGAATTAGCAAAAGTGCAAGTTTTGGGTCAAATAGAAAATTGAAATGCAAAATGTGGCAAATGATTCAAAGGTGGAAAATACGGTCAGACAAAAAGAAGAATTTAGCAGAGCATGTTGTGTACTTATGTTGATTCGAAGATCGTTCGATCTAAAGGAAAAGAATGCGTGCATAGATTCGTTTGATCTATACGCATATATATAGTTCAGTAAAAATGCTCCATAATCATCTTTCTCCAACCTCTCTTCCGAGTTGTTGTCCTCAATCCTGGAGAGAATTGTCCTTTGTCTATTCAAGAAGTTAAAAAGGGGCTTATTGACAATTCTTTATCTAATTTGGAGATTTAAGATTGTGTCATGCACTCATGCTATTTTTGTTCTCTTTGTTGTGTTAACCTGATGTATAAGCTAACATCAACAAGAACAGCAACATAAATCATCGTCAACTTCATATATTGGCAACTTTAAACAGTATGTTACAGGTATTTAGTTTGTCTTGCTGATTATGATCATCAAAGGACCTCTTTTATTCTGTGTTTGCTACTATGAGTTTACAAGAAGATTAACTGAATACTCACAAACCCACAGTTTTGCCTTTGAGGAACTTAAAATCATTATTTGGAAGGTGGGGAGTTCAATCTCTGTCAAAACAGGTTCTGACATTCATTTTGGGAACTGACTTATATGCTATAAGAAGTGCAAACCCTATATATCATCTCTTGTGGAGCTAAATGTTGTGTAATAAATTATCCTTTAACTTGGTATGTGAGTAAACCATTCTTTCTCTATTATCATTATGGCTCTCCATCAAGCCATTGCACCTATTCTCTACCTTGAGAGACATGGATCACTCCATTGCTCAGTAGTGCAATACCTATTTGTATCTGATCCACTAAAATCCTATGGCGGCGTCTTTGTGATTGTTGTTTACCTGCAGAACAAAGCTATCTGCATCATAATGGCGTCTTCTGTCGTCCGCCTCTCAAAATACACTCCGTTATTCAGCAGCGCGCGCCAGGTGAGACCATTGAAGTTGTTTTCTTCTTCAACTTCCATTATTGTTTATTAGTTTTAGCGCTTGTACCCAGAACTATTTCGATGACCCATCTGTTATTTTTTTTTTGTCGCTGTTTGCCCTATTCATTGGTTTAATTTGTATCCTTCTTAGGAGTTTTCAATTTACTCACCAATATCTTAATTGCTACGATTGGTTTAGTCAATTTTGTGTCCCATCATAATCTTATCTTTGCTTATCAAAATTCTGGTCAAATTGGAAGAAAATATCCATGCAATCATCATATGCAAAGTTCAAAATGGGGCCAATTGTAACCATCAGAGGTTTTGTAGATTGGATAGTTCTTGCAGTCGACAAAATCACTCTTAACCATTCTAGGGTTTCTTTTGTAATTTTTTGACAATTTAGGAACTAGCACAAACTGTATAGCTGATACATTCTTCTCTTTTTTAAATCTTTTTTCCTCTTCTTCTCTTTTATTAGAGTTTGTTTGGTTCACTGTTTTTTTTTTTTTAGATTTTCAGAAATGGGTTAGAGATTCTTGTTTGGTTTGCCACGAAAATCTATAATTTTTATGGCATTTTATAATTCGACAAAACGTGAGAATTCAAAGTTTGCCTCTTATTTTGGTATTTTTTTGTTGTTTCCTCTTGTGAATTTGATTTAGAAGAACTAAAATACTTTCCAAGTTCGTTATTTATCAAACAATGAGATATAAAACAGTGTGTAGTATATATAGAAGTAATGTAAGGTTATCATAGCAAACTTACTAATATGCGATAGTTCTTTCCCTATTGAGCCAAATATAGAAATTGTAGTCTCAGAAATTTTAAGGTACGAATCAAATAAAAAATATTCCTACAACATTCAAAATAGATTTTGAATATATATATATATATATATATATATATATATATATATATATATATATATATATATATATATATATATATATATATTTCATTCTTTGCAACAGTTTTGAGCAGAGTCGGTCACATGGGCCCTTCTTGTGATCTGTTATTTTATCATAAATTAAAAGAAACTTTCATGTGAAATAATAAAAGAAGGGATCAATAAAAAGAACATATAAAAAGACTAGTAAAACATTTTTATTATTTAATATTATATCATAATAACAAAGCCATTATTACAAAGAGTAGGATTTGCAAAAGTAAATATTTCTAGCTCTCTTATGCAGCAGTCACAAGCATCTTCTCAATCAGGTCCTGCAAGAAGAAGAAGAATATATATAATTAATGAATAAATACACATCATATATTTTATAGTTCAAATAAATTTTATATATTTTTTATTATGAAAAAAAAAAAAAAAAAGGTTTAATTTTACGACCATTTGGAGTGATCTAATCGCTGTCGCTGCTGCTGCTGCTGCTATGGCCACCATGATGGCCCTCGCCGTGCTTCTTCTCTTTCTTATCTTTTTTGTCCTTCTTCTTCTTCTTATCCTGCTTCTCGCCGTGGTGCTTCTCTGCTTCCTTCTTGTGCTCCTCTTTTTGCTTCTCTCCTTCCTTCTTGTGCTTCTCTTTTTCTGCATGCTCTGCTTTTTTGTGCTTCTCATCCTCTTTCTTGTGCTCTCCCCCTCCCCCCATGTGGAGCTTCTCTTCAATCTTGTGAATTATACCCGACATTTTCCCAACTCTCTCTCTCTCTCTCTCTCTCTCTCTTTCTCTCTCTCTCTCTCTCTCGTGATGTGGTTTGCGTATTGTGGTGGACTTATGCAGATCCCTTCCCCTCTCTATTTATAGAGAGCGAGAGACAGCATGACCCCCTCCCCTTTTTTTTTTTAAAAAAACATTTCGGTGGGGACACGCGGCGTTATTTCATTGGCTCCGTTAACTGCTGCGCGTGTAATCGAGATCGCCCTCGATAAGCGTGTCGACGCCGCGGGTTGCGGCGGTTGCCCAGAACCGATGAGAATCTGCCACGTGGGGGTGGGAAGCGGATCCGACAATTTTTGTCGGCGAGGGCGTTGTGATCCATGGCGCTGTTGCTAAGTATCGAATATCGATATGATTTGAATTTTTACTTTTTAATTAATTTTTTTATTTAAAAAAAATGTTTTTAAAAAAAAAATAAAAAGAAAAGTTTTAAATCTGAAAAAAAAAAAAAAAAAAAAAAAACCTTGTGCCGAGTGCCACGGAGAAGTCTCAATAATTGCTACAAGTAAAATGGAAACCTCTGGATGCATCTCAAACTTTTAATCGCTGTCGTGAATCAACGGTGAGAGTGATGGGCAGATGCATTTTGGACGGATTAGATTCGTCGTTGCTGTTGTCAATTGAGGTCTCCTTCACCTTTACGAGGGAAAAGATTTTTTTAGCGTGGAGAGAGAAAAAGAATTTAATTTAATTTAATAGTGTCGGCAAGCGCGCGGAGGTACAACGTGGCTGGCACGTCCATTGTCGACCACGTGTCTGGATCTGATTAGCTAATTGATTACTGCTATTTCCTTTTTGAGGTTTTTTTTAGGAAAATGCTACTCATGTGATGTGATGTGAACAGTGGATAAAGTCGTAATTGGTTGGAATAATATAAGCCTCAATTACACTCTTTGGTATTCAAATTTTGAAGTGTGTGGAATTTTGGTTTCTAAATTTTAATTTATTATGATTTTAAATTATAAAATTTTAAATTATTATAATTAAGTTTTATAATTTAATTTAATTTGCTGAATATTAAGATATCGTTAATATAAAAATAATATAATAATATTGTGATCGATAATATTATCAATAATTAGTCAATTAAATTGAATTGTAAAATTTAATTACAATAATTTATAAAATTTAAATTAAAAATTATAATTTTTTCATACGAATTAAGTTACTATTGATCATTATCAATAACTTATTTCAATATAATATCTTCTTTCATCTCTCGATTTCAAATACCTATTTGCAAAATTATCTTTTTTATCTAACAATTTTTCTATATATAATGTCGTATTGCAATTTCGTGAATAGTTTACTGATCTTTTTGTTACAATTACAGGATGACGGGTTTATTCCGAACCACTCCTCTATATATTTTGACATAACATACTACTCACTAACTGAATCAAGAAAAGAGAAAGAGAACATGACAGTGACCTCCCCTTCTTGTCGATACCCTTATGAGTAACACAATCAGAAAACTCTCTTTCAAGATCAAACCTTCTACTCTATCCAAACGCATATTTAATGAATTCAGCTCCAGCGTCACTTCTGCCGCTCGCTCAAACCAAGCCAACAAGGCAACGGAGGTACATTCCCCATGTGGGTTCTCTTCTCCCTTTACACTTGGATCTATCTAGGATTAATAACTTGCGTCATTTTGCTAAATTTTTTAGCTATGTTTCAATTTTTTCACAGAAAGATCCCGTGTCTTTTAGATTTTGGTTCCAGTTCGAGTAACTATATACAATTCCCAGCACATATTTCTATAGATTCTTCTGTTATTTCTATTTCTTATTGTACAAAGCAAGGAATATGATTAGTCTTACTGTAAGAAGTATCAGACTTCAGTTTGATCACTAAACTAATTTTGGCCCCTACTCTGACAAGTTCACATTTGTCATTTTGGCTTTACTAATCCATTTCTATTTAGAAGCCTCTTTAGTATTTAAGGCTTGCTGCTAACTTGATGAAATCTATTGCGGGAACTTGAATTTGTATCTTCTTAGTATTTCCTGATTTCTGGGAGCCCTTTTTAGTCTTCTGTGTCATCTTTTAGCCACTTATTGATATTTTTTCTTAGAAAAACAGCTTAAAATATATAACAAACTATAACAGATACTTACTTTAATTTAATATAAACCCCTTTCATATGAACTCCATTTTAACAAATATGAACATCATATCTTTCTCATCTTTATTAGATCTATGCATTTGATAAAAGTCAGTTCCGAGTTTCACAATTTCAGTGGAATTAAGTTTAATGGTTCTGTAAATTACTTTTCTGTTCCTTACTCTTCTGTAAATATCTAACTTTAGAAAAATAGAAGATCATTCAAAAGATAATCCGTTGATAATTTTTCTAATCATCCTTATGAATTGCTTCTAGGATTACATTTTTAAAGCATGGGCTGCAACAGAGAGGCTAACTTTAGTTATTCAGAAATAGAAAATAATTAAATTCATGATTAATAGGTTTATAAATATACTTTTCTATGTACAACACTACAAAGGCTTATAACCTTTTTCATCAATAATTCTCAGTGGGCTTCCGCATACAATCTCCAACAAAATTACACCCAAGTCATAGACGTCGATCTTATCCCCCCCATGTTTAGCCCGGTCAAACTCCGCCAATGAGGACTTAAGAGAATAAGAGTTCATACTCATGTTGTTATGTAGTCTCTCTCTCTCTATAAACTTTTGGAACACAAACAGGTTATATAAAGTACCTATCAATATTCATGAGTAAATTTTGGAACACAAACAGGCCAACTCAGACTAACCAGACAAGAGACAGCATCAAATCAAATGTCTTCATATTACAAACAAAAGCGAGTAAATTTTGTTAAAACATCATTTCAAGATGAAGTAACCATATTATCCCGATCACACT
Organism: Tillandsia fasciculata; assembly: GCA_029168755.2. Lineage (NCBI taxonomy): Eukaryota > Viridiplantae > Streptophyta > Magnoliopsida > Poales > Bromeliaceae > Tillandsia > Tillandsia fasciculata. Next base: position 26,492,546 of record CM054932.1, on the reverse strand, counting down.
TCTTCGCATCTCACATTGTATAATATGAGATGATGAAACATAGATTCCAATACAACTACCGATCCAGAAATATCATAAAATATTCATAGTCAAGAACTTTGAAACATCTCAGTGCGCTATCCATAACATTGCCACGATCAAGAAAAAGACAACATGCATACAAAGAACTACTCACATGTCAAAAGTTCTATTAACTGCAGAATGCCGATATTTGAGATCACTAAAGTTTGAAAAAAGCCCTACATAAGAAGCTGACGTACACCGAAATCAAAGGTACCATAAGAGCAATAAAATCCTCCACTGCTGCTACAAGACAGATGCCTGGAAATGCAAATCAACGATTTAGTCAATGAAAATTCGTATTAACGATGTTTTCACAACCAAAAACAATAAAATGATGAACAGGAGAAGTTATCAGTTCAAGGCTCACTTTTATCTTTCATTTTATGGGTTAACCCAAACTGTCCTAGACAACCATTCAACCAGCCAGTTCAAATGGTTTTTAGAACATAGGTACAACCCACAGGACCTCTAACCCATTTCACAGGATCCCATTTCACAGGATCCCATATCAGTTAACATGTGAAAGGTTACAGATACCATTTCGCAGGATCCCATTTCAGTTAACATGCGAAAGGTTACAGATACCATAAAATCAAAAGGAATTTGACACAACATGCTAACACCTCAAAGCTCAACAGAATGTGTAAAAAAAAAAAACTTAAGATTACAAAATACTGAATAGCAAAATATGCAAGTGCACCTGCTTATTGGGCATTAAACCATCTTTAGTTTTACAGTTTTCAGCTTAATGAGGTTGCTAAAAGAACTATTATACAGGATTGTTGCAAATATTCATTGTCCAAAGCCACTTCAGATAAGTGCAGTAAACATTCCACCTAAACAAGAAAAACTTTTTCATGATCTTAACTCTGTCATATCGAGAGACATCATTAAGGCTACAATTGTGTATATTGTAATCTATATCTCAACACAAACCCTTCAGAATTAAGATGAAATGACAGCTTATATACTAATGACCTGAGCGAATTATAGGTCGATATAAAGGAATAAACAAATTCAAACATATAACTATCACATGCTGAATCTATTCTTTAGATATACAATATGACAGCAACGATCCTTCTTCTAGCATCTACTACGATGAGAAGCCATCGCTACTGAAAATGCAAGTATGCATTCGAACAAAGTAGGATTGCCTTCAGCAGACTGGTTATTTCATTGTGCCCAAGTTGAGGAAAACTATTTGCATTGAAAGTATTTTTCTTCTTTATTGATAGGATGAACCTTATACAAATTTTAGCCAAAGGTCTAAACCTCTTGGTTGGCCACAAACACTGCAGCCTCTGCCCAAGTTCAACCCGCACCTAGGCTCTACATCAAGGAATAGGTCAGTATCTAGCCACACAGCCTTGATAGAATATTGTTCGAACGAGACAAAACTTCAAATTCTTTCAACTTAACTCTTTTCAGGCAGAATGGAACCTAGGTTGACGAAAATCAGGCCCTTTGCATCAAATTTATATGATCTGGAGCACTGAGATGCCTAGAACACATGACCACTTTTGGATTTTGACGCCCTAATTAATTTATAACTTTTATATAGAGGAATTCCTTACAAGCTGCTCCATAGCTCCAAAGATGTATCGGCCAGAACTACAACATGCTTATAACATACCTACTGGCTTTCTTAAAGATTTTACATCAGATCTAACGGAAATCAAAGGAACTTCAGCAGGCTAAAAAGAAGCAAACAACAGGAAAGATAAATGTAACTTATAGTAGTTAAGGACGATGGAGATTACGATATGAAATTAGGGCTAAATGAGTAGATAGAAACTACTTTAATTGGTTTAATGTCGATCAAATGATGACAACAAAAAAAAAAAAAAAAAAACACGCATGTTGGCCAATATAATGCCTCTACTATGTTATAACAGAACAACAAGCTAGCATAACGTAGGTGTTGTCTAAAGCAGAGCCGCAAGAAGTGGTGGATCTTGGTATTAATGTTGTTCAGTGGTGGAGGAAGCGAAAGGAAGTAATGGCTAATTTCCAATTACAGTGGGCCATTCCATTTCACCTCGGCACTGATGCTAATTTCCGATTATAGGATTGGATTCAGTTTTGAAAGATTTGTTTAATCGCTTTACTCTGGAATAAGAGTTTAGGATGACTTCTTCACATCGAACTGCAAGAATGGGCATTAATTTCTTCCGAGACTACCGTTTCACTATCCAAATCAGTCCAACAAAATTAAAAATTTTGATTTAAAAACTGAGAGCTAAAATAAACTAGCTTAGTCTTCACATCATATATATATATAGCAAGCAAATCATGAATGATCAAGAAAAATTACAGCTTTGAAGACGCACCCGGGATGGGTAAAATACTGGAGATCTACTACTGCTGATTCTGGCCCGGCTGCTGGGGATTCGGGGGCGGCGGAGGCGGCATCCCCGGCCTGGGCGCGTACATGGGCATGCCCGCGCCAGGCGGAGGCGGCATCCCGGGCCTGGGCGGAGGCGGCATCCCGGGCCTGGGCGCGGGCGGCGGTGGCCCCCTCATCATCTGCGGGGGAGGGCCCATGGGCCGCTGCCCGTACTGGGGCGGCGGCCCGGGGAACGGGCCGGGCGGGCCGCCGGGCCTGGGGGCGAACTGCATGGGCAGGGGCCCGGACGGCGGCGGGGGGCCGCGGCCCATGGGGGGCGGGGGCTGGCCGGGGAAGCCGGGGATCTGGCCGGGGGGCGGGGGGCGCACGACCTGCGGGTAGGCGACGGGCGGGGCGGAGAGCTGGGGCACCGGGGGGCGGGAGATCTGGGGCTGCATCATGCCCGGGGCGGGGCCGCCGACGCCGCGGACGGGGCCGGCGAGGCCGGGCTGGGCCTGGATGAGGGGGGCGGCGGGGACTCCGCGGCCAGCGGCGCGGCCGAGGCCGGGGCCGGCGGCTGCGGCGGCTGCGTGGGCCTTGGCCCGGGAGTCGTCGGGGGGAGGGGGCCCCTCGACCGTCATGGAGACGACCTCCTCGCCGCGGAGGAGGACGAGGCCGAGGGTCCGGCGCTCCTCGCGCTCCTCCCCGGCCTTCTTCGATCCCTTCACGGGGGGTAGCCTCCGGAACTCCTCGCAGTCGCCGATCACCAGGTTCATGTGCCGGTCGAAGGCCATGAACTTGCCCACCAGCTGCCGCCCGTCCTGGATCGTCACGCGCATCCGGTAGTTGATGAACTGCAGCATCTTCGACCCCTTCGACATCGACATGGTCGCCTCCCTCGCTACAATTCAGAGGAGGTTTAGGTTTAGGTTTAGGTTTAGGGTTTAGGAGTGGGTTGGGGCGGGGTCGGAGGAAGAAGAAGGCGCAGGGTCGGAGGGTTTTTCTAACCCGACCCCGAGCGGGTTTGAGCCTTTTATTTCGGACCGGTGGGACTAGCCAGAGGCCCAGAGCCCGGGGTTCGTTTATTAATTAAAGAGTTTATTTTCAAAATAATCTCAAAATTAAATAATTTAGGATAATTTGTATAAAAAATTTATTAATTTTACTTTTTAATAAAAATATATTATTTTTAAAAATTTTATTCATGGTTTCAAGCAACTGACCAACATATATATATATATATATATATATATATATATATATATATATATATATATATATATATATTGTTTATTTTTTTTTCTTCGAGCTTTGTCTTTCTACTCTTCTGCATTTTGAGTTCGCCGCCTCGTTTCCATGTACCATGCAACATCCAAATTGCCGCCGCCGTCGTCATGGACCTCGTCGAAGCGCCGTCCCTTGACTTTGTGTTCGTTCCCGCCGCGCACACGTCCATGTCCACATATATCTGATGGGCACAACATCGCGGGCATAGGGACATGCACCGTGTGGGACGTGGGAGCAAAGCGGCGGACTTGAAAAGAAGAAGAGAAAAAAAAAATAGAGCAAAAAAGAAAAAAAAAAAAGTTTTTTATTTAGTTTTCTAAAATTTCCAACTAAATATATAAAATCAAAATATATAACTCATTTTTGCTAATAATTTTTTATGCACATTGACCAGTAAATTATGCATTAAAATGAATTATTTTATTAAAAGACTAAAAGAATATACATATAAGAAAATTGGAGCAAAGTTTTGAAAGGAATCAATTTGAAAATGAATCATTTTTTTCAAACAATATTTCTTTGGGTAAACACTTTCTCAGCTTTTATTCTTTATTTAATTGATATTATTTTATCCAAATAAATTAAAATTCCATAAAATATAATTGTTTAACTACTATTATTATATTTAATTATTTTAATTCTTTTAATCAATAGAATTGTAATTTTTTTTCCAGCTTATTAAAAATTAAAATACTATTTGTATATCCAAAAATATACTGTAAATTTTATACTCGCTCATTCAATAATTTATAATTTTTTAAAAATTTTAATATTATAAGAAAAAAGTTAATAACATTAATAAAAAAAATACCAATCTTTGGATAGAAAGGATTTAAGAGGTGGCCTATTAAAAAATACTAAAAAGTTAAAAAGAAAAACTCTTATACATATTTTGCAAGTTTTACTGTAAACACTAAATATTGAAAATAATGATAGTGTTATGAGCAATGCTACATGTACACCCCCAAAGGGGATGTACATCTTACACCCACCCATCTAAGGGTGGGAGGGGTCACTTCACAAAGTGTGAAGTGACCCCTCACCACACCCCACCCATTGGATGGGTGGGGTGTGTGATGTACACCCCCTTTGGGGGTGTACAAGTAGCATTTTAATTTCTTAAAATTTATGTTAGAAAAATAAATTTAGTTCTCATTATTATTATTATTTTTTTTTTTTGTAGTTTATCCTTTGAGAATCCTAACACACTCACACAGACACAAAAAAATAAATAAATAAATAAATAAATAAATAAATAAATTTATAGATAACTATAATTATTTTTTTATTTAGAATTAATTTTATATAGTTCTCTGCAAATATATCAAATACATATATATTACTACAAAGTTTAATTTTTCACATTTATTTTTTTAAAATTTTTAAGTTGTTCACACACACACACACACACACACACACACACATATATATATATATATATATATATATATATATATATATATATATATATATATATATATATATAGTTTGTTATCATTATTTACTGTTTATTTTTTAATAAAATATAAATAAAATATTAATTTTATGTTTATAATTACGTTCCTTCAAAAAAATAATAAGATAAATTTATTTCATTCATCATTAACTATATTTTTTTAACGAATATTGATAATAGTGACATATATGAACAATTTAAAAATTTTAAAAAATTAAATTTTATAGAAATATATCTACTATATATTTAATATGCTTACGAAGAGCTGTACTAAATTTATCCTTTTTTTTTATTATTATTAAGAACTAAAATTCTCTCCGTACGAAATTTATCTTTTGAATTTATTTTTTTTTCTATTAAAAACTAAAATTATAAAATATAAGTAAAAGTTTATGCAGTATCAGGAGAGCAAAAACTACATGAACCAAGCAGTAATATCAGGATAGCACAGGGGCCTATCCATACATTTTTCGGCACCTTATGCTTCGTTATCCAAATCCCCCGTGCACTTCGCGGCTCTTCAACTATGGCTTCTCTATCCTTTCCCGCCATATCCGTACCCGCCTCCGTTCGCCGTGGCCTCGCCCCGACCCGAACCGCCCGGTCCGGTCCGAACACCAGACCGGCCGGTCCGGGTGCCGGTCGACGGCGTCTCGGCTCGGTCTTTTCCTCCGGCGCGAATTTAGGGCATCAGAGCCCGAACCCGAGTCGAATCAGCGCGGGATCTTTCGACAAAAGAGAGCCCATGGCTCCTCCCCCTTTTAATGTCCTCATCACTGGTTCCACTAAAGGTCCCAATCCCAAATTTTTTACTTTTCTATTTTTCTCAATTTTTATCTAGTTTTGCTACGCATTTTCCATACCTTAATGTTCTCTTCATCTCATTTTTTCCGTTCAATCCGCATTCTGAGTGCAGGTTTAGGATTTGCACTCGCCAGAGAGTTTCTGAAGGCAGGGGATAATGTTGTAATCTGCTCAAGATCAGGTATATTATTACCGCCTTTTGTCATTGTTACTTAGAACATCGATTATGCTGCTATACAACCAGTTACTTAGAATTTAATGGTGCAGTTTGAAGAAAAGCATTTTGAGATGCTACTTTTTTTTTTTTTTTTTTTTTTTTTTTTTTTTTTTTTTTTTTTTTTTTTGTTGCAGCTGAACGCGTGGAATCAGCTGTTCAGAATTTACGAAACGAGTTCGGAGAGCAGCATGTGTGGGTATCTACTGCATTGCTGCTTTTTTTTTTTTTTTTTTTTTTTTTTGGTTCTTTCCCAAGCTTTTTTAAATTCATAAGGTCTATGCGGTAATTCAGATTTTGCAGCGGTTTAGATGTAGATTTCTCTCTTTGAACAGTTCTTAAGGGATTTTTTTTTTTTTTGTTTTCACTGCAGGGAACTGTCTGTGATGTCAGGAAAGGAGAGGATGTAAAGGAACTTGTTAATTTTGCGCGCGACCGGCTGAAATACATAGATATATGGGTATATAAACCGCCCTGTTAATGCCGTTCTATATGTTTATTGGAGGAAAAATACCACTAGGTTGAATGGAGACCTGGTTCTTTGGTGCTGGCCACCATGCTTTGATCACCAATATTATCCTGTCAGAAAGCTGATAGATTCGCGCTTGATGTGAAATTAGAAACACTGATTGTATTTCCTTTACAACTGAAACAGATCAACAATGCTGGATCGAATGCATACAGCTTCAAGCCGTTGGTAGAAACTTCTGATGAAGATCTCATGTGAGCTTTCACTTTCGTAATCACCTGGATGTCGCTCTACATGCTTTCGATCTTTAACTTGTTAGTTTACTATTCTATGAAGGGAAGTTGTTACGACAAATACACTTGGCTTGATGATTTGTTGCCGCGAGGTAATGTTTATTTGTAACTTGTTCTTCGAACAGTAAAAGCGACACAAAAAGTACATTCCTGCTTCTACTTTTGATTTCTCTTGTAGGCAATAAACATGATGCTAAACCAGCCTCGAGGTGGTCATATATTTAACATTGATGGTGCAGGTTCTGATGGAAGGCCGACCCCTAGGTGTGTTTCGCAGACATTTAGTTATTGCTGGTATTAAAACAGCGTTAGGACTTAGAAATATGTGGTTAATATTGCTATTGATAGGCTTAAAGAATTAATGCGTTTTCCTTGAATTTAGTATGTATAGGTCTGTAGTTCAGAATAATGTTGAGCATGAGCTGCTTGCATTGCTTGGTTCCTCATCGAGTACAAATGCTAGATGTGCAGTTTCTAACTTTATTCTTTCTTGCTGTTGTCTTTCTTTTTGCTAATGGAATCATGACATGATCGTTCCACAGATTCGCTGCATATGGTGCAACAAAGCGTAGCGTAGTGCACCTTACTAAATCTCTACAGGTAGACATGGATATTCATGAGGAATTAACATTATGTTACGGTTGTTATCTGATCATCATTTTGGTGCTTACTAGGAGTCTGACAGACGTATTTGATCTGTTCAAATTTCAGGCAGAACTGCAGATGAATGAAGTAAAGAATGTTATGGTGCATAATTTATCGGTAGTTGATCTATTTTTGTTGTTCTTTTGGAGCTCATTTGTTATTTAAAGATTTCTCACGTACATGCATTATTCGATGATGGGATTTCTTTTTTGCCTGATTAATATTTTACAATTCTTTAGGACATGCTTTCTGCCCATTCATTTTGATTTTGATATTTTTGTCCATTGCAGCCTGGGATGGTAACGACTGATCTTCTTATGTCTGGGGCCACCACAAAACAAGTATACAATCATGTCGATATCTCCTATTCCGTATTATGAAAGAACCAGTACTTCTTTATGATAATGTAATGTTGAATTTGCAGGCCAAGTTTTTCATTAATATCTTAGCTGAACCGCCTGAGGTGGTAAGAATTTCAACACCCTTTATTTAAAAATTTTATGATGCCAAATTGGGTATTTTCCATTTTTCTGAGCCATGTTAAGAAGTTACTTCTGGCTTGTGGAAACTTATGCCGATGAAATTGATAAATGGTAATAATATCATGTGCATGTTCGACAATTTCTTCGTACTTATTATATCCAACAATTTCTCCATACTGGTGCCTCCGTCCTTGTGAATTGATCAACATTAATTATATTACGCATGGAAGATTGAGTTCCTTGCTGTCCAGTGTTATGCTCGCAAATGGTATTCTAATTGGCACTTTTAGACAGTATGATATTTCAAATTGTACAGTGTCACTCTGGTTGATCTCCATCTTCTAGAAAACTTTCATATTTTCTAATTACTGTGATTGTATTCGCAAATTGAAATAAGCTTTGACCCTACGCAACTAATTTGATTTTATGGAAAAAGTAGATACAGTGTGTATGATGGATGAAATGGTTATGTTTTTATCTTATATTGTATATCTATAGATTGTGTACAAGCTTATATATGTACTTCGCTAATTGTTACTTCCTATAGGTTGCCGAGTACCTTGTTCCATGCATCAGATCAATTCCCATTGGCAGGTCCATGAAGCCAACTTACATTCGATTCCTCACGGGCTTGAAAGCGTACTCCCAAATATTTTCAGTTAAGAAACCCACATATTACTTCGGCTTCTCCTACTCAGATAATGTCTCAGTAAAATGTGTGAGTAAATCTAATAGTTGCCTTTTTCTTTTCATTCTCGACATCCAGAGACTTGCTTTTGGCGCCCGACGAAACAGATATCTCGTAGAAGACTGAAGGATTTCTATAACTCACTGAGTGAGCACACTATTTGCTTTCAATTTTCGCTTCTCTGATGCATTACCGAATATTTCACTTAATTAACAACTTATTCAGTATACGACTCGTCGATTGTTTTATGTATATAGATTCTCCCATTAATGAGTAGGGCATAAAATATGCAACAGCACATCTCGACGATCCTTTAGTTAGACTAATGAAAAAACCGTACAACTTACGTAATGTCGATACAAAACCGGTGTACATTATAAGATGTTTTTACTACTATTGTTTGCAGGCATTATAGTATCTTATCATTGAGGAGAATGTCTGGAAACTAACTGTTTCTGATAAACTATATGCAACCTGATTGTATTGTGGGTGGTGGGTATTCTTTTGTCATGTTCTTTGGAACAACTGTTCCAATTATTGCTACAATAAGTTCCTCCCCTAATATTCTCCCTATTTTGTTTGATTTGAATGATGTACATTATCAATTTTAACTCATCTGCACCTGTAAACTGGAATGAAATTATCAATTTTATCTCATCTGCACCTGGAATGAATTAACACATGCAATATTAATATGCTCTCAGAATTTTGTCATCTATAGCTCCTAAAATAATTGAGGTTGGTGGTTAAAACGTAAAACTATAGATTTGTAGTTGACTATTATGTTTTCTTTTGTGCTAAGGAATGCAACAACTTAATATTTATTTCTATTTTTGTTTATTCATTTTAGAGGAATGTAACAACTAATACAGAGAGGTGAGAATGGTGTTGCTATCAAATCATCATAATAAATGAAAAAAAGTCTAATCATAAATAGTATAATAATTACCCACTGAAGTGATGTTTTATATTCTATGTTTGTACTTTATAATTTGGTTTAAATTTTTAAAATTATTGTAATAAGTCTCGTCGCAATATAATTTAGAATTAATTGTATATATGTCCCTGCAAATATGTCGAATTATAAATATATCCTTGCAAAATTCAACTTTTCATATTTATCCCTTCAAAAATCCACCGTTATTCAAATATGCCCCTACCGTCTATCTCCGTTAAAAAAGTTGATTTAACCCTAGGTTAAATGCTTAACCTTGGTTAAATTAAAAATTGAATTTACATATTTACCCTTTCCATATTTATCCTTTCCATATTAAAAAAAAAAAAGGGATTATTTTGATGATAGAATTTTATGATTTTTTGAAGAGGGACATTTTTGTAACAAGTATAATGGTATTGCTTTTGGAGGGATATATTTGTAAGGGGGCAAAAAAGTCATTTCACATTGAATCTATTAAAAAATAAACAGGTTTCAAACGGGGATTAACCAGAGGGGCATATTTGAAGAACTTTGGATTTTTGAAAGGATAAATATGAAAAGTTGAATTTTGCAGGGATATATTTGCAATTCGACATATTTGGAGGGACATGTATGCAATTAACCCTATAATTTAATTGATTAAATATTAATATGTCACTAATATAAAAATAATATGTCAGTGTTATAATTAATAAAATATCACATTATTTTCATATCATCAATATATTAATATGTGATCAACTAAGTTGAATTATACGGTTTAATTATAAAATTTTAAAAAAAATAAATTAAAAATTATTATAAATTAAAGTCTGAAAATCAAATCAAAGTAAAGTGTCAAACACCTTAAAATTTGAGGACTTAAAAGTGTAATCTACCTCATTTAATTGATTTTTTATGGTGTCTACTTGGCTTATTTGGTTTAAAATTCGAAAAAAATTTTCTTTTTTTTTTTTAGTTTTTCCCGTTTGGTTATAAAAAAAATCATTTTTTTAAAAAATCAAATAGACAAAAAAAACTAAAAAATATATTCCATAAATTTTTTTGAGCAACCAAACAGCACCTTCCTAACTAACTCTTCACGGGCGAAAAGATATAACGGTCCAGATCTAATCAACTTCGATCTGACGGTGAATACCACCCCTTCTCGTTAAAACACGAGCTACCACACGCAAAAAACAAAAAAAAAAAAGGGGCATATTTGATAATATAGGATTTATAAGGGGTAATTCCGTCAATGTAGCTGAAAAATGGCGCGAAGCAACGGCTATGAAGCGATGAGGCAACAACCCGACGCCGACGCTCAGAGTCGCGCAGAGACTGTGCCAAATGACTTTGTACTCCCTGTTCCACATGGAAATGCAGCATGGACCTGGTGCACCACATCATCCATAGACCTTTCCATAATTCTTTATTCTTTATCTTATTTTTTATATAAAAAATATTGTCATAATTTAAAATAAAATAATTTACAATTGTCTTTTTTAAAAAAAATATATATCTTTAATAATTCTGTATGTTTCATTGCTTTTCTATTCCAAATAGCTTCTTAAGAATTTAATTTTAAATTGGACTTTATTCAATATATAATAATTTACGAACATATAACACTAATTTCTAAAATCTCATCAAAAAAAATAAAAAATATATATATAATTTCATATATTTCGGCCTCAATTTATTTTTATTTAATGGTATTATATAATTCTCAATATCGAATAAATTTTATATCAAATATCACATCAGAGAATGTATATAAACTCTATGATTTTTTGGTAAATGAATTTTAATTTTGAAAAAGGTGAATTATTATTTATTTTGAGATAAATATAGCAACCTATTGGCTTTGTTTATTTTGTTTGCTCGAAATAAAATGCAATTCGATTTTGAATATCAATTATTTAGTCCGCAGTCAACGGTGATGTTATAAGGTGACTGAGTAGATGACTTGTACGGTTCATGACTTGAAAGGTGCACCAAGTCCAAACAATAACTTCTCCTTTGCTCTCCTCTCACTATTAAAAAAAAAAAAAAAAAAAACAAAGTAAAAATATATAAAATTTAATAGATTTGACTATCCAACTCTTCAAAATTTTAATTTTACTATCCAACTTTTTAAATTTTTTGATTTGAATCACTAACTAAATTTCCACTCTAAAATTTAAATTAATTACTTATTTTAATAAATTTATAGTTATAATAATTATATAAAATATATTAATTAAACTCGTAAAGATAAACGACACATTCAAATTTAAAAATTAAAATATTATTAACTAACTTAAATCAAACACATTAAAAAATTAAAATTTAAAATATGAAATAATACAATTTAGTTTAGATAAATATTATATATTTTTACTTTAAAAACCAATAAAGGAGTGGCATTTCCAAAGCAAAAAGGATATGCCATGTCTCCCACCTGAGTATAGGGAGATGTGGGTAACAAAAGCTGGGCTAAAGAGGGGATGGAAAGAGATGCTCTTTGCTTTGCTTTTCTTTGCTTTCCCCTGCTTTATTTAATGGTGGTGTTGGTGGATGAAACAAATTTAAAATAATAAAAAAATAAAAAAAAAAAAAAAAAGGAGAAAAAAAAATAACAACAAAAACAGGCAAAAAGAAGGATGGAGAAATGGCAACTCCTCTCTCCCCCCTCTCCAATCACCCTCTTCATCTAGAAATTACATTGCCTGCGCCTGGTGTATTAGTACATCTCATGCATTGCACCTCATTTTTGTTGTCAATATTTTAGAATTAAAATATGTAAATTGCATATATATATATATATATATATATATATATATATATATATATATATATATATATTATTTGATTTTAAAATATAAAAATATATTTAATATCTTCGTTGTAGTATTGATTCAGGTATAATTTATTTTTAAAAAATAAAAGCACTTTCAATCTTTTTTTTCTTTAAATGCTATAGAATTGAAATAAGCAATTGACTTGTTTGGTTCGTCAGAAAAATATAATTTTGTTTTTAAAAAAAATTGTAAAAATATTTTTTAGTTTTTGTACAGCATTCAAGAAATTTGACTAGTTTTTCTTAAAACCGAACATATAAATACTAAAACCTTTTTCTCAAGAAAAATAATTTTCACGTTTTTTCGCGGAACCTAACGGGCTATTTACAAAACTAACCACACTAACAATCCTATTTATAAAAATAGTCTTCTAAAAAAATATTTATAAAAATAGGCCTTGGGGTGTTAGGTAATTCAAATATGATGAATCATTCATCGTTTTCTTGAAAAGCGGTAAATGATTTACCGTATTCACAAAATTTATCATAGTCTCATGAAAGCGGTGAACTATTCACCGCTTTTAAAAGCGGCAAATGATTCACCGCTTTTAAAAGAAGAAAAGAAAAAAAAAGAGTGTGGTGCGGGTGCTGGGGGGAGGAGGGCGCGGGGTATAAGTGAATGAAAGCGGTGAATGGTTCACCGCTTTTGCGGTAAATCATTTACCGCTTTCATAGAACTTAAATTTTTTTTGGAGTCTTATGAATGTGGTGAATGACTTGCCGCTTTTAAAAGCGAAAAAGTGGTAAATCATTCACCGCTTAAGATTATTTTTGTAAAAAAAAAAATTTTAAAGACTATTTTTATAATTATAAAAATTTATAAAATTAATTTTAAAAAAATATCGAACCTAACCCCTTGTAAAGGAGCATATTAAGCAACAATATTGGGATGTGCTTATTTATACACCAGGTGCAGCAACATTTTTACGTTTTTTGTGGTAAGAGGGAAAAAAAAGAAAAGAAAAAAGGTTACAGTGCGTTTTTGTTTCACTTGGCCTTTAGCTCGCGTCCGTTTCCAGCTGTACTGCTGGGAAAGATCACTTGGCCGTTTCCCTTCTTCGCCCTCCCTAAACACCACCCGTGATCGATATAGAGAGAGAGAGAGAGGGAGAGAGAATAAAAAAGAAGCAACATAACACACCCATTGAGCTCCTTTTTTGAATTCAAGGTGTTGGTTAGCTCATCAGAGAGAGGTTTGTTATGTGTTCTTTTGTCTCCCTTTGAACTGCATGTGAAGAAGATGAGGAAAAAGAGTGCAGGGTGGTTTGCTCTCTAAAGATTTCTTTTTGAGTGTTTTCTTATTAATACCCAGCTCCTAAATTTGGTTGTTATGTTCTTTTCTTGTAGATTAGAAGCTCCTTTATTTATTTATTTAGATTTCATTTTACCATTATTTGCTACAGCAACGTGCATGAATCAATACCCAGCTCCTAAATTTGCTTCTTATGTTCTGTTCTTGCAGAAAGGAAGCATCTTTGAGAGGTTTCTCAACATCTACTTGCTCTGAGGGAAAAAAAAACAGGTTTTTTTTTTTTTTTTTCTTTTTTTTCTCTAAAAAGATTTCTTTGAAGAATCACCATTATTAACTACAACAATGCTTAGAAATGAATGCCTTGCTCCTAAATTTGCTTGTTTTATTGTTTTCAGAGAGAAAGGAAGGACATTGAGTGACAGAAAGGTTGTTTAGATTCCATTTTTATCATCATTATTTACTACAACAATGGTGTTAGAAACCAATACCCAGATCCTAAATTTGAAATTTACCTGTTCTATTCTGTTTTGGTAGAAAGGAAGCATCTTGCTAGATTTGTTGTCCCAAAGAAACTCATCTACAACTCATCAATGGCTATTCGAATTCATCTTCTCCTCTTCTCCACACTTGTCCTCTTAATCCCCTCTTCGACCCAACTCCAATCCTCACAAACATGGTCTCTTCTCCAAATCCAGCGCCTCCTCAACTACCCACCCATTCTAAGTGCATGGCACAACTATACCGACTTTTGCTACGGCGAACCGAATCCGTCGGCGACTGTAGTGTGCTATGAGGATAGTGTGACCCAGCTACACATAGTCGGTAACGGGGCATCTCCCCCGGCGCTTTCGAGAGACTTCTCAATTGATTCCTTCTTCACCACCCTCACGAGACTCCCCGAATTGAAAGTCCTCACCTTGACCTCCCTCGGATTGTGGGGCACGCTCCCTTCGAAGATCTCGCGCCTCGCCTCGCTGGAGATCGTTAACATGAGCTCCAATTTCCTGTATGGAACCCTTCCTAAGGAGATTTCTCATTTGAGTAATCTGCAGACGCTTATACTCGATCGTAACTTGTTCGGCGGCCGAGTTCCGAGTTGGCTCGGTGCACTTCCGCAAATGGCAGTTTTGAGCTTAAAGAACAATAGCTTTAGCGGGCCGCTTCCTGATTCTTTATCAAGCATGGGATCTCTAAGAAGCCTTGTGCTCTCCTCCAACAAGTTATCGGGGGATTTGCCCGATTTGAGCCGGTTGGAGAATCTCCAAGTGCTCGATGTGGAGAACAACTCGCTCGGGCCGCAGTTTCCGAAATTGAGTAGGAAGGTGGTAACAATTAATCTGAGGAGGAACAAGTTCGGCGGCGGACTTCCGTCTGAAGTGGGCTCCTATTATTTGCTACAGCGGCTTGATATCTCCTTAAATAGATTCGTCGGTCCTTTTGTGCCCTCGTTGCTATCCTTACCTTCTATTAGATATCTAAGCATCGAGGGAAATAGGTTTACAGGGATGCTTTTCGAGAACATGTCATGTAATGCGGATCTTGCGTTTGTGGATTTGTCGATGAATCTTCTTACCGGGAACTTGCCCACTTGCTTGAGTAGTTCAAAGTCGAGTAATAAGGCGGTTGCGTATTCGGCTAATTGTTTGGGGAATGGGGATCCGACTCAGCACCCGTACGTGTTTTGCCAGAACCAGGCGTTGGCGGTGGGGATATTGGAGGAGGATGTGGAGAAGAAATCAGCGACCAAGGCGGGCGTTGTAGCTGGCGCTGTGGGTGCTGTTGTTGGGTGCGCTTTGGTCGTTGGGTTTTTAATCTTTTTCATAGTGAGGAGAATGAGTATGAGGAGGGCTGTTCAGAGGCCTCCAAGAAGGTTAATAGAGCATGCGTCGAGCGGGTATCCTTCCAAGTTGTTGGCTGATGCAAGTATGGACTCTCGCTCTCTTTCTCATGTGTATATGAATCTATTTACAGATAAGCTTGACTTATGGCTCAAACACGAACGAGTTTAAACGTAAGGAGTCCAACACAGAAAATTTTCTGAATTGCAAGTCTCTATGTTGGTTTCAAATTCATAGTTACAATAGAACATTGAGATGCACAATTGCTTCATTTTTCCTATTTACAGCATGATGTTTTCACGGAATTGTTACTTTTGCTGTCGCCTTTTCTCATACTCGCTTATACAAGAAATAAGTCAGCACATATAGCTGTTTAGAGTTTGAAGTTCAATTAGAATGTTACTGACTCTTTCCTTCTCTTTTGTGAAACAAAGGGTACATAACACAGACAATGAGGCTAGGGGCACTTGGTGTTCCGTCTTATCGAACATTCTCCTTGGAGGAGATTGTAGCAGCTACAAATAACTTTGATACCTCGAATTTCATGGGAGAGGGTTGCCATGGTCAGGTATGCCTTACTCTGTATTTATCTCCTCTGCGTACCTGATTAAACTGAATATGTTAAAACTAATCTCAGGAAATTTTTTTTTTGCTTGTGGGCATGATGCTAAGGAAAGGCTCTTCTGTAATTTCAGATGTACAGAGGAACGCTTAAAGATGGTTCCTTGGTAGCAGTAAGGTGCTTGAAACTTAAAAAAACCAGACTTCCCAGAACTTCAATCGTCACATCGAACTTATATCGAAGCTTAGACACCGCCATTTAGCTAGCGCCCTCGGGCACTGCTTTGAATATCACCTCGATGATTCCACACTCAGTAGATTTTTTCTCATATTTGAGTACGTATCCAATGGAACTTTGAGGAGCAACATCTCACGTAAGCTTCAATTCTTCCGTTTCTCTTTCATCATTCCTGCTTCTCTTAGCTATTCTGTTTATTTGGAGGTTTTACATATATTTTCCTGCAAAATTATCTATTCACTCACATACACCTGTAAAATCGCGTGTACCCTATAAAGATGCAGTTCCTTGCATAATACACCCTGAGTTAGGGAGTTATCCGATTCATGTGCAAAGTTGGTTATGTTAAAGAGATGCACTTTTTAAGTATAAAGGTATATATATATATATATGTAAGAAATTAAGATTTGAAGGCGTCGGAGTCATATAGGTGATGTGTTCTTGAGTTCTGTTACATGTCATTCCTCAGTGGGGGCTGCAGGACAGAAGCTTACATGGACACAAAGAATATCAGCTGCCATTGGTGTGGCAAAGGGTATTCAGTTCTTGCATGGAGGTATCATGCCCGGCTTGTTTGCGAATAATCTCAAAATCACAAATATTCTTCTTGATCAGAACCTCGTTGCCAAAATCAGCAGCTACAATTTACCTGTGATATCAGAGAATATGAAAATCGAGGTGAGATGAGTGATAATTGTTCTTTTTTATTTTGAATTTTATCCTGATATGGCGATGTAGCTTCCATTAAGTCGATGCATTCGAATTGATATTGCATGTCCATGCAGCTAGGTTATGGGGGATCTTCAAATGGGTCAAAGGAATCTATTGATAGGTACTTTATATAACCTGTTTGTGTTCCAAAAGTTTAAAGAGAGAGAGACTACATAACAACATGAGCATGAACTCTTCCTTTTATTAACAAATGGAATCATTCTCTAAGTCCTCATTGACGGAGTTTGACAGGGCTAAACATGGGGATAAGATCGACGTCTATGACTTGGGTGTAATTTTGTTGGAGGTTGTATGCGGAAGGCCAATTACAGCACACCATGATGTCAAGATAATGAAGGATCAGGTAATACTTCAATATCTACTGCCCTTTTCAGTTCCCTATGAGCAGACACCTATGAGCAGACAAAAAACTGCTACTCAAAGCAACACTTCTGTTGATTGATCTTTCAACACTATAATAAATCACAAAATTGTCTAACCAACAATAAATCACAGCTGCAATCGAGCATAACAGTCGATGGGGCCGCGAGGAGGAGAAGCATTGTCGACCAAGCGGTGAGCAGGGCTTGCTGCGATGAATCTTTGAAGACCGTAATGGAGATATGCATGAGATGCTTGTCGAAGGAGCCATCGCAGAGGCCGTCGGTCGAGGATGTGCTGTGGAACTTACAGTTTGCCGCGCAGGTCCAGGAGGCATGGAGGGGAGATTCTCTGAGCAGTGAAGAGTCCCCGCTGTCTCCTTCAGTGCCACCTAAGTCATTGTAATCATCCCACCGCGAACTGTGGTCGCAATGATGAAGTTTAAAATGATAGTCATGTTAATATGGCTTATGTTTGTTTTGATTGATTTTGGTTGGTAAATGAGTTTTATGGTTGTATATTATGCTTAGAAGCTACTAGGCTACAAAATTGTCGCCCAACTCGTCGGAACTATGGAATGAGGTAAGAGTATCATGTTCTAAAATGTGTTGGTACAATATGATAAATGTGTAACTTGCGAGGGCGCGTTCATTTACTTTAGAAATGAATTCAGTTAGAAATATATAGTCACTAAGTTTCGAATTTGAAACATTAGGTATTAATCATTTAAAATCCTTAACCACAGTCTATTGCAGACTGAAATGTTAAATCTATTACTTGGCAGTGGGTTCTACACCACAACTGAGATAAAAGGCCTGTGTTTGGAAACTGCAGAGTTTAATTCAGATTTATTTTTCCACATGATTATAAGATTATTCAAAATAATATTACTTCACCTAAAAAACTCTCTCATTTTATTCCCAAATTACATAGAATTGAGATTGTTTTGTTGTACCTTGTATTTCTTAAAAAAGCCATTCAAATATCATTTATCTACATACAAATCCTCACTTCTTCAACGTTCCCAAACAGAGCCAAAGCAGTATAAATTTAGGTCCTTTAAACGGAAAACTTTAAGATTCAAACCTAACAAAAAAAATATAGAAGTGATTTCTAAGTCTACGTATAAACATGTAAAATATGCCCAGGTTCTAAGGTCTAAAAGAAGCAGATCACTGCTAACAACCGAGAATGGACTAGAAAAACCAACAACGATCTTTCACTAGACAAGCGTCACAGCTTAAACTGATACAACTAAATGCGCGCAGAACAATTCTACGCGAACCAGGAGTTTACAACATTAAGAAAACCACAATGCAACAGGAATACCAAATGAGTCCACCATACACTGATACACTAATGAGCCCAATATCAAATACTTGTCAAATGCTTAATAGGGAGCTGTTAACATGCCAGAAACAATAGTCCATACATCTGTATGCATGCACGTGCCAACATTGCTCGCCCTTAGTCGGCCGTCCAGCTCTGTTCCACGATCTCGCGAACTTTGCGGTTGTACTCGCGCTTGTTCTCACTGAAGAGCCGAGCGGCCTCGGAATTTGCAGGGGAATTTGGGTTTGGGTCACACAGCAGAGACTGTAGATTAAACGAAGAAGAGGAACAGAAGTTACGGCTAGTGACTGTAGATTAAATGCAAGGCTGTGCTTCACTCATCAGTTCAGCAATAAAAAGTTGGAAAACCAGAGAAAGCAAGCATTCTTTAGTGTAGAATTAACTAGAGCGAGATTAACAGTCAGATTGTTTTATTTCTTGACTCATTGTGAGAATCAGGAGCCCCGCACCCTCCCACCAAGTCTCCCCACTGGGACTCAAACCTATGGCCCCTTCCTTTCCCTCCATGCCTTACCATTGGGGATCCAAGTGGTTTGCCGAGCTAAATACTTGATTATCAAGAATCGGCAGCCTCAAATTGCAGCTAATGACAAATTTCTTCCTACTTGACCAGTAATAGAATTTTCTACCTTATGATGACGAAAGAACCTCTTATGCTTCTTAATTGAACTTACACTCTTTGGCGTTTTAGTCAGGTAATGACAATAGTTTTATACCCACATCCCATGATTAACAATTTGAACTCTCAAAAAAAGAAAAAGACAACGATACATGATACTACAAGGTCCATGTACGGCAATACGACAAACAAGCAACAAATATGTTAATCGAAAGATTAGTAGTCCTGCAGTAACTTTGATTCTTTGAAAAATACTTTCTATATGTTTAACACTCCAATTATGCTTATGTTTAGGATTTGTAGAAAAACAGTACCATGCTAAAGTATTTGCATGATATCAACTTGTCTTCAAATAAGGCTGCTGTTTTCAAACAATCATATAGAAAGTGCAAAATCAAGGGCGAATTCAAAATATAATAATACATGTGTTAATTCTTCCCACAGAAGAGATGGTTGATAAGCCTACCTGAATAGAAGTCAGTATAGCAGCAACGTCATATATGGGGCTCCACTGGTTTTGTAAGATATCCAAGCAAATGCTTCCATCTGCATAAACTGAGTAATATAGCCTGTGGTCAACCTTTGGGTGATCTGATAGCACATACAGTAATATAGACGTAGGACTACATAGAGATGGCATGATAGCATTAATATGCTCCATAGTGTGATTGACAACAAACACCAATTATATTGTGTTAGAAGGTAGAACTTACTGTTTGGATGAAACATTCGCGAGACAAACCTGACCGTAGGTGGTTTATTAGGATAATCTTCTGTAAACTGCAGGGTCAGTTTAAACGTGCCTAGAGGAAGAACAAAAAAGTAGAAGGCATCAAAGATCAAATAATTCAGTATAAACAAAACTTATGGTGTTAAATATTTCATCATGAATGTTGATCAGTGCACATCATGAATGTTGGTACGCTCATTTATCTATATTTTATAAAATGTACTGTAATGAAACTTATCATGCTTAGTGGAGTCGCATGACCTATGGAACACGTAGACAATAATTAACTAACTACATCTCTTATTCCATGGCGCATGAATCAATTGGAGTATCAATTTCAATGGATATCTATGATGTGGGGAAGGCTTCCTTTCTCAGATGGATTGGATTGGACAGAGCCATGTTTGAAACTTCGAATCTAATGACACCTAAAAATAATTTAAATAGCTATCTGGTATAAGCCTGAGTGACTTATGTGATAAGTTGTTTTCGTTTGCTTTTGCGCCAATTACCAGACTATCTAACAGAATTGAAGACGGGCATTTGATTCAAGAACTATATCGTTTTTTAGCAGATAATTTGCATAGACAAAATATTACTCTAATACTGGAAACTGAGTTATCACATTGCACAAGTATTAAATCGCAAAATATCATACAATGGAAAAACCACATAACTAAGGTCATGATTGGCTCTGGGCCACATTATAATGTGTCATGGAGGATATCCAACAAACAATGAACAATTTCTTTGAAAGCCTCAAGGAGTTGAAAGCTAGATGAAATAAAAAAGAAAGAGAACATACTCTTAGCTATGTAAAAAGATTTCCTAAACAACCTACTGCAATATGAAGAACACTTTGAGCAGAAAAGAGCAGAACGGAGGAAAAAGTCGGTTTCACTCCAGTTAACTGGAAGGAGAGCTTGGCATGTGCCTTTCATCCCATATTAAATGGCATATCATTTAATTCAACAATTAGCATGCTCAAAATGAACCAAGAAGGTCTATTGAAGACGTCATATAACGACGACAAAATCAGGCATGTTAACAACTGCTAAGTTAAAGTCCTCTGATATAACAGAAAAGATAGACTATAATAAGCAAGTACTCCAATCCTCAAACAATTTTGTCTTCGCCATATTACCATATCTCTACTTGTACAAAGAAATAGAAAAATCTGTGTAAATAGCTCACTAAAACTAAACCCCAATCAGACCATATACGAGACATCAACTTGGTGTCCATTCAATTCATGCCACAAATTGATGGTTGACAATATATAAACAGGAAAAGTTGCAGAACATGAAGCAAGACACATCTGAGCTAGGTAACTTGAGGATCGGTTAATTTGTGCCCTTACATAAGCTCCAGTTTTCATCTTTTAGGGCATAAATATGCCAAGAACCAAATGAAACGTAGCCTCTTGATCTACAGCATCAAACGTTCCCTAATATCGCATAAGGAGGTTTCAAACATCCCTAATCCACATCTATAGCACCGATTCTACAGAATCTACTTCAATAATCAATAAAACCACCAAAAATAGAAAGAAATCTCAAATTCCAAGGAGGATCGAGCCACAAAGCACCAAAAACTCACCACCATCCCACGAAGTATCATCAGGCCTGCAAAATCCAACGCAAAACCGCATCAAATTCGGTCAAATCGAACGAGAAAAAGCACCGACCAACCGACTCCTCCAGAAGCCACCAGATCGATCGGAGGGATTCACGATCACGTACCCGAAGATGACGGCGTTCCAGAGCGTGATGTTGTTGTCGTGTGGGGCGCCGCTGATCCCCGCGGGGGGGTCCTGCTGCAGCCGCTTGAAGTCTCGCATCAGCCGCTTCCTCGCCGCGGTCGACATCGCCGGAACCGCTCGATCGCCGGAGATTGGGAAGGTGCCCTCCTCCTCCTCCTCCTCCTCGCCCTAAGAAGCTGCGGCCGCTTCTGCTTCTTCTTCTTCTTCTTCGTCTTCTTCTTCCTCCCAATTGGCCGGGAGAGAGAGAAAAAGAGAGAGAGAAAGAGAGAAAAGGGGGAGAATGAGAATCTGAAGCTCCACGCGACGAGTGGGTCGGAGAGGACCGCGTTTTATTGTGGTGGGCCCCAGTGCTCATTTCATTTTATTAAATAACAATAAATTAATTATCATCAACGTGGCCATTTTTTACCCTTTCACTATACCGTAAATATTAAAATCTAACCCTCAATTAGCGAAGAATATAATTAAATTTTATATAAAATAATTTGCTTTATACCAAATTCACCGGTGACCTATATATTTTAAAATTTTAATTTTATTTTATTATTTATCAAATTAGATTATATTCATTTTATTAAGTACCCAACTCAACAAAAATTGAATTTAAATTTGATTTTTGAATTTGGCATTGTAGTGTAAAATTTGATTTTACTTTTAATCTTAAAATCAAAATTTATTTATTTTTTTATTTAAATTGAAATTTTAAACACTAATGGAAAGTTTTATTTTGAATTTGCGTTTTATATTTAAGAAAAATTGAATTTGATCAAAAATCAAGCTTCACATGTTGTTTTCAAATTAAATTCGCAGTTTGGATATAATTTGAATTTTAATTATTATTGTGAGTATCCAACTATGAGTCTTATTATACTGATCCGGCTCATTAGCAATATTAATTCGTTCGATTTAATTCATCAGTCTAAAATGTTTAAGTTTAGTTATTATTTTTAACGTCCAAATACTTATATACTCAATTACAAATTATTTTCATTCGATGTAAAACTATTGAATTACAAATCATTTTCGTCCGATGTGAAACTATTGGGAGTCACACTTATATATATATACCCTTTTGATTTGGGCAATGCTAGGTGTACACCCAAAAAGGGATGTACATCTTACACCCCACCACATCGTGGAGTGGGGTAAATTTCACTCGTCACATCGAGTGACGAGTGGAGATATATCTATCCCAGGATGGGGTGTGGTGTAGGATGTACATCCTTTTTGGGTACACACCTAGCATTGTCCTATTCTATCTCAAATTCTCAACCATATTTTTTAGAAAATAAATTATCAAAATTTACATGGTGTCTGACTAAAAAACAAAAGCCTTTTGAGTACTACAAGTTTGGCACATTTATTATAACCAAAGAGTAGTAACTAGTATGCATTTATATGCAATTTATGTACTGTATCTCATCACATCTCTTTCAAATTAGGTAACCATTTATACGGTATAAGTTAATACACAAGTTTGGTCCACATATTTTGCACCAGTGACAAATTTAGCTGCTCACATTTGCCTTGTAGATTCAACTCCTTTTCTTTTTATGTTGCTTGAGTTTATTATGGATTTTTTTTTTTTTTTAAGGATGCATTTTGAAAAAAATTACATGAATGTATCTGTGTCACATAGGCTTAGGTAGATAAACAATAGTTTCACAGCATATGGCTTCTCTATGGACAACAAGAATGATACAAAATGGCCTTAGAATAAGCAAATATAACTTCAATACTATTATTATTATTATCATCATCATCATTAAAAGAGAGAAAGAACAAAAAAAGAGAGACTTAAAACTGTATATAATGTTTAAACTACTTAATTGCAACATTTTTTCGATTTCTTATTTAGATTGATATCTTTGATTTGTCTATGGCGAATCGATATCAAAATTTAGAGCAATCATCATATCACTGTTTCATTTACAGGGAAAAGTCTGAAATAAGACCACAATGTCTAATATTTGGAGTTATTTGAATGAAAGAGAAATTCGATGCAATATTTAACCCAAGAAGGATTAAATTCATTTAGTCTTAAGTTAGAAACTTATGAGTCGAAAAATTCTGAAGCAGCTGCGTTGTACGCGCGCTCGAGTAACGAGTCCATGTATCTGTCATGAGCATCCTTCAGCATATCCACATTCTTCTCAGCCTGCTGACAAAAAAACAAAAAACCATGCATCAAACATCCACAAGTTACAAAATCATCTGTTAAGCATTTTTTTCTTTTTCTGAGAAAAAGAAAATGTTAAGAACATTATACCTCAATCTCATTTTGGAATGTTGTGCAATTCTCTATCTGATGACTTGCTGATCCACAGTAAAATTCAGGGCTCCTGCATTTTTCATCTTTCTTTCATTTCATCATTTACTTAATTATCACCACACAAAGTTTGAAAGGTTTAGACCAATGAGGAGGACAGATAAAAAAGATCACTAACAAAAATAAAAATCTAATAACATACATACAAAGATACTTTTGAGGTGATAATGTGTAAGTAATTATGCAGTATACATGGTAAAGCTCATCATAAGAAAAACTTTGAAACAATCATGCCATTTTACCTGCTGCTGTGAGGATTCGGCACCGTGCTGTGAGAATGGTCTTCATTGTTCAGTCCTATTAGGTACAATAATATAAGGAAAATTTTTAAGATGCATTTCCCAGTTATTGATGCAACTTTGATATATAAGTTTCAAATAAAAACATACCTTCCTTATATTGCTCTTCTTCCTTCTCTTTGCTTGACTTATTGTTAGCCCTGTACTTCTAAATGACCAAAAAGAAGATATTACATATTATTCTAGTTAGTTTCCGAATAGTTGTGTTAGGATCATGAGCAATGTTGCACATTTATTTAGTCTCATGTTCATGATGTATATGCATAAGATTTAGAAAGAGAATGAGTGAGTGAGTGAGTGAGAGAGAGAGAGAGAGAGATTAAGGGATTGAGATAATGAATTATACTTGGAGATGGCTCTTCACATGGCGAAGAGTAAGGCCATGAACTCCCATTGCTTCCATCAACTGCTTTATAGCTGTAGGCTTCGCTTCTGCGCGCATCGAATTAAAGAGATAAATAACATAAGAATCTTCAAAGTTTGAGTGTGTTTGAAGAATAAAAAAGAAAATTAATAACCTACCGATAATATATACTGCAGTGATTTAATATATGTAAAGGTCTAGTATCTATTGGCATTAACAATTTTTATGTAATGCAAGGGAAAAAAAAAACTTAGCCAGATATCAAAATTAGCTACTGATCTGGAAAGAAGTAAATGCCGCAAAAGTAAGTAAAAAGATACAAACCATTTGGACCTCCGAGTCGCGTAACAGCGATGACGAACCGGTCGTGGAGCTCAGGAGTCCAGCGAAGGCGAGGCCTCGGGCACAAACCGAAGAAGCAGCATTGCTGCGCAGCAATTCTCGAGAACTGGATGTCTCTTTCGCTTATTTGAGCTCCTCGACTTTGAGGTTGGTTATTAGGCATTTTCTGCAACAAAAAGAGTTCAAATGCAAGAAATTTCAGAACATTAAGATGAGCAATTAAGTTTGAAACTTTAGTGACAATTAACTATAATGCTTAAGTAATAATAAGTAGCTAATTTTGCTGAGGGAAATTCTCTGTGAGCTTAATGAAAGGAAAGTGAACACATGACATATTATGAACAACCTATAATAACACAAACCAACACTGTGGAGAACACAAATGACTTTAGCCACACCACAATGTGAACCAATGAAGAAGAATCCTACTCAATGGACTCCTTAAATAGAAGTGGCACAGTATTTTGCAAATATTTTCCCCCAGATTATTGAAAGACTCTTTTGCCCTTACATTGCTGTTCATTGCCAGTTCTAATAAGTGGGTAAAATGGTCTTTTTATTGCAGTTTTATTTGACAGTAAAAATCTGAAAAGAAAATCTCTTATTTGTTCAGTAAATCTTCAAGGGTGCCAAAGGTATGGTGCTTGGATATGCATATAAGCAAATCTTTAGGAGGTTTACTTGTAGCTTCTTGTCATGCATCATGCAAAAACCTTACTAAATTCACATTTAATTTGAGGAAAATGAAGGGAGAGAACTGTGTTTCTACACACAATTTCTTTTTCCAATTTTTTAATATACAAATATTTCTTAAAGTACTTTTTAAATAACAATAAGTAATATATCTCTTAAAGAACAATATACACATATTTACACTTGTATATCTTTAAAAAGTGTGCATTTATACACAACCACCTTCTAATTAAACAAATGTGTATCAAATTAACATGCCCCTGCATTGAACTTCAATTCAAGATTTGAACTGATTTAAATTTCCATCTGTGCAATTATTAACAACTTTGGAGAACGTGAACATAAATTTCAACTTTAGAAGGGCATAAATATGTAATATAACATTGCTTATATCTACAGAGCATCTTGAGTTGTGCTTCGTTGTCATCTATTTGTTTTCGATGTTGGAGTTTTCAAATCGACAATCGGCAATGTTGAATATAATTTAGACCATTGAAAGTATCTAGAAATCAAATTTTATATTTTTTCGACATCATTGGCCTAATGATCAAAAAATTATAAAATTTATAATTTTAATGATAGATATTTCTCTAATTTAAATTTTAATTAGAATTTTTTAAAAATATTTAAAGAAAGATTTATACTTTCAAACTTGATTACAATACTCCAATCATTATTTTTTAAAGAATATTTATTTTCAACCGTTTATTTTTATATCTATTTAATGAACAAAAAAAAGAATATAAAAAAAAATTAAAATTTAATTTTTAAATAGTTTAAATGGTCTAGATCATATTTAACCGTGCCGATCGTTGTTTTGAAAGCTCCATTATTAAAAATAAATGGATGGCGATCGAGATCGTTTGCTAACTATAGTATTCTAGCCTAATTCAGTATATCTTTTTGCTAAAAATAAAAATCTCAAATTTTTAAGGGAGCAGTGTGTTAACTGTCACTCCAAGAGCTAGCAAAATAATCCAAAATCTTCATGTAGCTAGGCATACATGGATTTTTTTTCCTCTTAAAATTGAATTCTAATGAATCATTGTTTAAATTTTTCTTCAAAAATTTAAGTAATTAGCCCAACTTTTTTTCCTTATTTTTTAGAACTTCATAAGAAGTGCTTTATTATTAGATTTAATAATTGCTCGAACAAAAGGAAGTGAATGTAGGAATAATTAATTAGGACCACTCTATGTAAAAACTCATTTGGGTCTCTTCCATTCCTATGAATCTCTCTCATACTCCCATATGATTTGCTCAACATTATTGCGTGGTCTAATTTCGTAAAAAACCTTGCATGTGATTTGCCCAATATCTATGCTTTTTCTTGTTCACTCGTTACCACATGTAATCGAAGAAATACACGAGGTAATTTATTTCCATTTTGTTTTCTACTTGATTAGTAACTCTCTCAACTGTTGTCATTTTCATGCTACAGGAACTTAGGTAGAAATGTTAGCATGGTTTACCTAATGTGCGTATAGTCAATGCCATATTAATGATCCTTCATATCAAAAACTCATAGAGAGAGTAATAATTCGTATACCTACTGAGCTCACTAAGCATCCAAACACAGATACCAAATATGAAAAATTCCTCTCTTTTTTTTTTCTGTAACTTCTGCCATCTCACTTAGATTAGAACATGTTTGGATGAAGTAAAGGCAGATCTACTGTACCAAACAGATCCTCAGAAGTCCTGAGGCTTTAGTAGCCTGAAATATGGAGTATAAGTTGTGATTGCGCTGAATTTTTCGGAGTCTTCGTTTCCTTGTTTATCTAACCTCCACTGGTTTTGACCTTGTGCATAACATAAAGTGTCGATTAGAGAAACATCAATCAACATTCGACGTAAGATGAAATTGAGATTGCAAAAATTTCTTCTGAGATTGGACTTTGGGAGTAGTAGACACACCATATTTGTACTTTGTACTTTTCAATATCCAAATATTGTGGCATGTTTAGAAAAATTCAAATGACAAATGTAAAAAAACTCATATAAGAACATCCCTAGCCTCTGAAAAAATTTGATCAGTGAGTAGTCATATTCATTTGGGGATAATAAAGCTTGTCTGAGCCTTCCCCGGAATGTTCAATGCCAAGAGAAAAAAAGCGCCTATCTATCAATCATGATTTGGAAGTAATCGATTTCTATTGACTTAATCTTGGACCGGCCGAACTATCTGCTTTGTCCGTATGTATTCTCGAGAACAGTGACTGCTGGACCGTAGATTCGATGGCACCGTTCGCTGAACGAACTAACTAGTCGAGATACAACTTCCTTGAAGAACATTGATGCCACCTGCCAATGAAAGCCACCATCAAAGTCAGAGGTGATTACATACATTCACAGAACAAGAGCGAGTGAGCAAGCGGACGAGTCCGTTAATGCTTCTTAAGTTTGACAGAGCGAACAAAACATATAGTTTAACCTTGCAGAATCTCCCTTTACACACACAAACTCAAAAATGTTCTTCCAAATGATGTCTAGAGCCTGACAGCCAACTAAGGCTTTCTCAACTTACTAGGGCAACAATAAACCAGCAGATAGACAAGCAAAAGAAAATGCAGCAACTAGTGAAGTAGCCACCGCAAAAACTTATATGCTAAGTTATTAGATGAGAAAATGAATTATAAAGTAAGCTACATTTTTCATAACTTTCTGATACGCTCTTCAAGAAGGTATATTCAAGTCCTCAAAGAAAGCTTAGGTTGCATGAGGTTGTTCAAATAGGTAAAAACTGGTCACAAGTGAATTGTTTACGCTCCAAATGTGAACAATAAGATATTCTCAAAATAGGAGCTCAAATATCAGCAGAGGGAAAAAAAAACTTATGTACCTGGCGATATAGCGGTGACTGGAACTTAAAATCCACCAGGAAGTAAAGTTCACAAGTTCCCGGCACAGGACCAGGATTAAATTCCCAAATATTAATCAAATGGTCAAAAAGCATGCTTTCTGATGCGGTCGTCTGCATGCATGACAAGTCATATGTATTGATTAGTCACAGCATATTCAACAACAATCTGGTGCTAGCAGTTGTCAAAAAAATAGCAGAACAACATAAATGTAACTTAACCATCAATAATAGGAAAAAATCCAGGCTGGTGTATTCAAAACCAATAAAAGAGAAAAACCTTTATTTGGATGCCAAACATGTACATGTCATGCAAGTAAACGCACTCACAAACATCAAAAATGATGTTATTCAATTTCTGAACCAATTTCCAGTTTAATATAAACCTACACATGGCCTTTGATATGGTGTATTGGGAAATACAAGAATTTTGAGTTGTGAAAAGTGGAAAGTTGAGATTTTTTTTTTTTTTAAAGCAAGAAGGAAGAAAAGAAAAGAAAAGAAATGGTTATCCTTAACTTTTTCATGTCAAAGCCGCTAATCACTACAAGGAACTTTTATAAAGCAAAAAGTTTTGTCAGTCACAGGACAAAACTATGCGAAATCAAAGAAGTTCGTAAGCTAGCATGTTTTACTCTATGGCCAGTAGAAAACTTCTAACAAGAGGCTCAAGCAGTCCAAGCAAACATTATGAAATGTACAAATATCTTAGTGATCTAAAACAATAGAACTTTGTGTCTTATCAGTTATGACTTAGTCCAAACTACCCTGATTAATTGGTAAGTTCTGCATTTAGCTGGCATTTTAAACGCATTTACATTTTTTCTAGAGAACCTTGCTCAAGGTATTTCTAAGCATAAAACCAAACGCAAAATGATTGAAAAGGTAAATAAATGTCATAAAGGTTCAAAATTAATAATGATGATAAAGTGTAGAAGATCAAACACCCACACACACCCCACGATGCATGGATAAGCTAATGCATGCCACTTAGGACTACTACTCAAATGATAGGAAGAGAGTATTAGCATGCATATATAAATGCATGGAACAATGTCCACAAGCCACCATGTCAGATAAAATATTATTTTTCTCACAACAATACGATGTAATAAAAACAACTAAACCAAATCAAAGGCAATGCAACAATAAATGATGCATGGCTACTAGGCCAAATAAAACGATTTTCACTATACTCCTTGTCAGCGAAAAATTAACCAAAATAAGCTTGCATTATGCATATACAGTTTAGCTTATGAACCTCTTTAGCCATCCAATCATATGAGAATGGGTACAAAAACAAGATTATGATGTAGTACATTGAATAGACAGATGATAAGCACAGGAGCAAATAATTCTAAAAGTCGAAGTAGATGGGTCACCGAAAAGATTATTACTGAAGCAAAATATAGGGCGAAAGATGGATAGTTCATTAGCTGTAAGGATGTGATGAGATCAACAAAATACAATCAATGCATGCTGACAGAAGACTAAAGGAAGTAATCTGTTGCATTGAAGAAATATGTTAAATAGAGTTCTAGCAGTGAGATCATTTCACACAGGACAATAGGAGTTGTACATGCTGCAAAATCATTGAACTACATCTGCTTATTATTAAAATAAAAAAAAAAAAAACGTGAAAAAGATCTGATCATAGGTCATTTTGCCGCTACTAAGCCCAAAGAGCTCGGAAGAGTTTAATTACCTTAATATACCTCGGTTTTCGCAATTCAACATGCGAAATGTAACTTTCAACAAGGAATTTGAAACCAATCTCCAATTCAGCATCAAATGAGCCGTCATCATAGCGCCTAATTACCTTGGAGTGCTGGCACCACGGCACAAAATCCTCGTATAGATCGACAGAAGCAACAACTGAAAAAAGTTGTTCTGGAGAGTACCTGGTTGTTGCAATATTAATTAGAATTTCTCTACACACCAAAACAAAACCTACATCCTATTTAGTAGCAAATATCGTAAAACTAAGATAACAGTATCTTATTTAGAACAAATGTGGAAGTTTATATATAAGGCATGTCCATATAAGTAGAAATGTATAACATGTTCTACATATCAATTTGAACTGCTACAAAGGCAAAATAACTATACGATGCGAACCAACTTATTGCAACGAAAGATACATTTTAGCTAGCAGATGTACTTAAATTGATAGGTTCTATGAGTGTTATTCACAAGCAAAGAGAATAATTGCATAAGTTAATTACATAATCAAACGATCCTAAAAGTGGACATGGTACTAATGTATTCGCATTGTTGATCTAATTAACAGGCAAAATCACAAAGGAAATCAACTTTTATGAGCCTAAATTAACTTCTAACATACCCCATCACCCGCCTTTCCTCGTAAACCTTCGAAAGAACACCTCCCTCCTCTCCATCGCCACAGCCGAGGAATCGCCTCGTTTGCGCGTTCCTCTGCAAATAACCGATCGACGACGCAGGATCCCTAAAGGTACCAACCAATCCGCCCACGGACGAATTGCCAACACGAGCAATGGAGCTCGAGATCCGAGTTTGCGACAATCGCCCAAACTGCCGCTTGTTTTCGCCACAATTCCGCAACAATCCCAATCCCCTCCCAAAATCCAGAGCACGGTTTTTACCGGACATTAACCTCGCAAGGGCCTTCGACGACGATACTATCGGCGCCATTGTCGTCAAAAGAGATCAACTTTTTACCATAAAAATCGCTTTTTCGCCCCAACGCGCCGGATCAAAACCCTAATCCGGAAAGAGGATCTGAGAGCGCCCAAAATTCGATGAGAGGATCGTAGAGTAGCGGGGGATGACGCTCCTTCACCGCTCTTGGGGACGACGACGATGCCTCAGAAATTGAAAACCAGAGACGCAGCGTGGAAAACGGGGAGGATACGGAAGCGACTCGGTTACTTATAACGCATACTTCGGGGCGAAAGCGTAGTCTCGAGTTGAATTCGACTCTACTAACCCTAATCCGACTCAACCTCTTCGAGTCGTTGGATTAAAAAATATATATATTAAATATTAATTGGTCTAATGTTCTTTTGCATTCAGATCCTTCAACTTTAATATTTATTTTCATTTTTTTTTATTAAAGTATGATTAATTATAATAAAATTTGATATTTTCTTCAATGATGATGGATATTTAATTGAAAGAAATAGAAAAAATTTAGTACGAAACCAAAAAAGAAAAAGAAAAAAAAAAGTGAGTAATTATTTATGCAAATTATAAATTTTTAGTTTTAATAATTAATTGAAGTTTATGATACTTGTTTGGGCATGATTTATGGTGCACCGCGTGCACCGAATGAGCCACCATGACACGTGTCACCTCTACATAGTCTCCTACACTCTTTATTAGATATATAATATATGATTTATGGTGCACCGCGTGGACCGAACGAGCCACCATGACACGTGTCACCTCTACATAGTCTCATACACTCTTTATTAGATATATATATATATATATATATATATATATATATATATATATATATATATATATATATATATATATATATATAGAGTTGTGCTGGAATACTATTGATAGCACCAACCCAACTTTACCACCTATTTTATATTCCTTAAATTGTATTAAGATTCGTGCAAGTCCTTTAATTAAAAAGAAAAGCTTTTTATTTTTACTTTTTCTTTTTACTTTTTTTTTTTCATTAAAGAGCCTACACGAATCTCAATGCGATCCAAGGGCTACAAAATGGGTGGCAAAGTTGGATTGAGATTCGTGCAAGTCCTTTAATTAAAAAGAAAAGTTTTTTATTTTTTACTTTTTTTTTTTTATTTTTCATTAAAGAGCCTACACGAATCTTAATGCGATCCAAGGGCTACAAAATAGGTGGCAAAGTTGGGTTGGTGCTATCAATAGCATCCCAGCACAACTCTCTCTCTCTCTCTCTCTCTCTCTCTCTATATATATATATATATATATATATATATATATATATATATATATATAGAAGATAAGATAGGAATTTTAGATAATAACTATCTGGATTTACTATTTATTTTATTTTAAATAATAAAGCCTATATAATTTAAATCATTTAAATTTAAATTTTATATTTTTTTAATATTATTATTTGATCTGAATGAATAAATAAAACTGAATATTCAAGTGATTATACTATTTTTGTATTTGGGATTTAGAATTTAAATTTTATTTTAAATAATTTTAAGAAAAATTTAATAAAAATTTAGTTAATTTAAATTACTCTCTATCGTAAATAAATAAATTTATTTTATTAATTTATAAATTTATAATAAATCGTGCTGGTTAATTATAATATACTATCCGAATATCCGTTTTATTAATTTATTTATTTAAATAAAATTAATTAAAAATTATAAAATAATTAAATTTTGAATTTGAAATTTTGAGTACCAACCATAACATCACGAACCATCGACCTTGCCATTTGGAGACGGTAATAAGTAATAATCCACTAAAATCTAAAAATGGCGGCGTCCGACCATCAACGGCCCAATCCAACGGTCGGAAAAACGCGGAACATAAAAGAACAGGACGTACACCGGAACTTGGGTGGTGCAGCGACCCTATCTTCAAGTTCTTCCCCACGCGTTTTAAAACCCAAAACCACTGCACGCAGTCGCCGAAGCAGCGGATACGATTCTTCGCGATGACACCTCTCCTCCTCCTCCTCTCTGGCCACCACCCCCCTCCCTATCCACAGCCGCTCCTTAAACCCTAATTCCAATCCGATCAAAACCTAGGGTTTCGTACCCTAAACCTTTGAAGCTTTTCTTATCGATCCATGGGAACTCTCCCCAGCTCCTCTCTACTCAATCCGCGCTTCCGATCCCGCCAACTTCCCCACCTCGGGAGCTTCCGATTGAGGGATTCGGTTGTTTCGCGGAGGGGTTCGAGGGATTTGTGCGTAGTTTGTGAGGAGAGATTGGGCAATTGGAGGTTGGGGAGGCGCCGCGAGGGGTTTCGGTGCTTCTCGATCAATGGGAACGAAGATGGGGAGGAGAATAGGGCGGGGCCATCCACTAAGTCCGCGGAAGAGGGGGAGAAGAGGGTGGGTGGTGATGATTCGAGCTCGGAGCGAACTCCTGCGTCGGTTTCATCTAGGGTACTCCGCGATCCTTGTTCAGTTTAGCTTGCACTTAGATATCTCCTTTGTTGATTACTTTTCCTATTACTCTGTAGTGAGTATTATATTCAATATAAGATTGTATTCTTTTAACGCAGTAACTTGTTTTAGATTGATCATATATCATGCACTTAAAGATTATCAGTTTGCATTATTGTAATGCTATGTAATTTTTTAAAAAAATTTAAGCACATTATTCATGTAACTTCATAATTTCCTTCAACACACAGAAAATTTAAGTATACTTCTCTGGCAAATGGCATGAGTTTTGTACATAAAGCTTATGTGGATGGCCCGCCCGTGACCAGTACAAAAGAAAGAGTGAAACCAAAGAATTGTTGGTAGTTTGCAGCATCTGAAAAATGATAGTGTATAGTCATGTAGATGACTCCTCTAAACTTGTTCATAAACATATTTCCCAACCTTTTTTATCCTCTTCAGACCCCAGGCATATCCTCGGATGGACCGCTGTACAGTAGCTTTCAAGTTGATTCAATTAGGCTAATGGAACTCCTAGGACCTGAGAAGGTAGATCCTTCTGACGTCAAGCTTATAAAAGAAAAGCTCTTCGGCTACTCAACCTTTTGGGTCACTAAAGAAGAGCCCTTCGGTGACCTTGGTGAAGGAACTCTCTTTCTTGGTAACTTGCGTGGGAAGAGTGAGGACGTTTTTGCCAAACTTCAGCGGCAGCTTCATGAAGTTACAGGCGACAAATACAACCTGTTCATGGTAGAGGAGCCCAACTCAGAGGGCCCTGACCCACGTGGTGGCCCACGTGCCAGTTTTGGTTTGCTGCGGAAGGAGGTCTCTGAGCCCGGGCCTACCACTCTTTGGCAATACGTTATTTCATTACTTCTATTTCTCCTTACTATTGGGTCTTGTGTAGAACTAGGAATTGCATCTCAGGTATGCTATTTTCATTTGGTTTTGATCCATTTAAATTACCTTACTTCACTTGTTGGAAAATAATAACATGATATTTTGAACAGATAAATAGTCTTCCTCCTGAAGTAGTGAAGTACTTCACTGATCCAAATGCCACAGAACCTCCTGATATGCAGCTCTTATTCCCATTTGTGGAATCTGCTTTACCGCTAGCATATGGTGTTTTGGGCGTCCAGCTATTCCATGTAATACAGAATACTTAATGCATTCTGCATATGTTATCTATACACTTGTTTGGTCAGAATTCAGCAATTGGAACCACTTTGAAAATAATGTTCCCACTCACTTAGCTTTACGTGAATCATTTTCTTTGGTTACACATTACAAGGGTGAATTATTGCAATAGGTTATCTCATATAGAATTATTATAAATTTCTACAAATGTCATATCAGTAATCCGGCCATATCTAGGTACCACTTTTCATTGATATGTACATTATTTGAAATATATATTTCTTACGACATGGTCATTCTTTTTTATGCATTTTTTAACATTTCCTTTACAGGAGGTTGGACATTTTCTAGCAGCATTTCCCAGGAAAGTGAAGTTGAGTATCCCGTACTTCATTCCTAACATAACCCTTGGCAGTTTTGGTGCAATCACTCAGGTAAGCTACTTTATCGGTGTTGTAGTTAACTCGAGCTTACATTTATTGGTTTAATTAGTGATATATCTATGTATGTTCCCATCAAGGGCATAACTTTGACCACACTAGGCTACTGCTTTTTATTTCTATTTTTATCCAAGTATTCTTGATCCTTCTAGCCCTAGCCCTACAATTTTAGGATGTGTACCTGTAATTATCGTCGCAATGCTTTGGAATTTTCACTGTATTAATCGTAACTTTAGTAGTTCTGTGAGGCTGGAAGTTGAAACATGAAATTTTGATCCTGCCTTTGGCACCCAAGCTAATGGTTTGTATCTTTCTGTATACGCTTTTCTCAATGCGTTGCTTTGCAAATACCAAATTCTTTTTCCTGCTTTTGTCACCCTAGCTAATGGTTTGTATGTTTGTAGTTGCTTTTTCTCATTGCTATGAAATGATTGCATCGCATGTCTTGTATGTAATCTTTGTATTTTCTTAGGCACATCGTCTCATTATTGTTATTAACTCGTGTAGTTCAAATCTATTCTTCCTGATCGAAGGGCAATGGTCGACATCTCAATGGCTGGTCCTTTTGCCGGTGCTGCACTTTCCTTCTTGATGTTTTGTGTTGGCTTGTTGCTTTCATTGCACCCGGCCGCCACAGGAGATTTAGTGCAAGTCCCTAGTATGCTCTTCCGAGGCTCATTGCTGCTTGGCCTCATTAGCAGGGCTGCACTTGGTTACACGTGCGTTTCTTCCCTCACTATCTTGGTGAACCTAATTATCTGTTCATTGATCATAATATTACGACTTAGCTCTTGACGAAATTAAAAGAAAACCGATTACTATATCTAAATCATCAGCAAGATGTAGAAGTTAGCTAGTTATTAGTATAGTCTATTTCTAATTGCTAGCAGAGCACCATTTACACTTCTGATGATATTTACATTCATAAATCATAACTTTTTGTTGACTATGTTCAGATTCTATCATGTTTCTAAAATCTTAATCTTATTCTGTTTTGAGAACACAAATACTTTATGTTTTCTATCTGACTGCTGATGCCTTTTCCGGTGTCCGACTTGTGTTGATTTCCAGAGCTATGCATGCTGCTACTGTTTCAATTCATCCACTCGTGATTGCTGGCTGGTGATGTATCTCGCATTTTCTTTTTCTTGAATTTATATAGTATATGTAATGCTTATTGCTAGTTTCATATTTCAGGTGTGGTTTGACAACTTCTGCATTTAATATGCTTCCTGTTGGATGCCTCGATGGTGGAAGAGCTGTACAGGTACAAGTCATGCATATGTGCAATATGAAGATAGTCAACATTTATTTCTCATTCACAAATCCGAAGTATTGAAGATAAGCTCCTTAATACGGCAAGTTATTTGCTTATTGATTGCCCTATCACTGTGCAGCTTTTTGTGCACTTTATCAACCCTATCATATACGTCCGGTTTAATTCACCAATAGTGCATAATGCATATATACAATGTGGGGCTGAGTACAACAAGGCAGATTCCTACTTTAATAAATTCATTCATGGTTTTAGTTGCTTCCGCTTCTACACTGTGACTCCCTTAACATGTAAGATTGATTTTTGTTCTGATAATGTTGTAACCTCTTAACCTGTAACAGGGTGCCTTTGGGAAGAATGCCTTGATTGGGTTTGGCTTGACAACATACTCTTTGCTTGGACTTGGAGTGGTATATACATTTAACGCATCATCTAATGCGGTTTTCTTATTTTATTTAACTTGGTATAATTGTGGAGCACGAATTCTTTATTACTCCTCTTGTCTGAATCCCCTGCAACTTTGGTATGCAGCATTAGAACCAAAACAACTAGCCAGATAAGTATAGTTAGGAATTTACTACATCCTGGTCTGTAGAGGATCCCACGCATTGTTGTCTTTGATTCCATTTAGAATTTGCTGTTTTCCAGCAAATTCTTTGAGAAACTGTGGGTGACCGTCTGTAAGGCAACTCCAATAGATCTGGTACACAGACCAGCAAGATATTAAGTTTGAAGAATATCTAGAGAAGGTTTCAAAATAGAGAGACGAAAATGCTGAGGGGGGTAAGCCCTGTAATTAGGTAAGTTACATACTATTTTGTTCTCCAATGTTGAGCATCACACCAACCTTTGGAGCTAAGTGGCGAAATTGTACAAGTAATGTTCAAAAGACTGTTTTTGACAAGGTTCTGATCTTACCATGTGATTTTCCTATGAAATAACTAGTTCAATGAAATATGAAATGAGATTCTTGGAATACTAGGAAACATATTTCAGTTCATCTGGAACCCATTACTATGGTTTCATACATTAATTCTTTTATGATCAATGACATTTTCCGCACTTTCATTCTCTGAAAGTTTCTGTAGTGTTATGTCACTAAATTTCCTGCCTAAGAGTGTTCTCAATAATAAAACTATAGACAGGTTTCATTTCTTATATTCCAACATTTCAACTTCACAAAAACAATCCATTAATGCTCCTTTTTATTTTCTTCTAGCTTGGCGGGCCGTTATCGCTTCCTTGGGGATTATATGTTCTAATATGCCAGGTAAAAAAAAAAAAAATTGGCACTATAGTGAACTTTTTCTTTCATATTTCATACTATCAATTGTCGATCAAAACTTTTGTTCTCTCAGAGATCGGCGGAGAAACCCTGCTTAAACGATGTGTCCCAGGTCGGAACATGGCGAAAAACTGCCTTAGCTATGGCCATATCTCTTGTTGTATTAACTCTCCTTCCACTATGGGATGAACTAGCAGAAGAGCTAGGTATAGGCCTTGTAACTACATTCTGAGGTGAATATTTTTCTTGTATTGGACTTAATTTTAAGTCCTTTTTTTTTTGTTCAAATTTTAGCTGCAAATTGTAAACTTGTCGCACCAAATTTTTAACTGCCTACAAATGTTACCCCTTTACATTTCAAAAAAAATAAAGGGTCTAATAATGGTAATAAACAATCACATAGTTTCGTATTTGAATAGTTCTTTGTGGCAGAGAATTTGATAATTGTTATAGAAGATTTTAAAATTATTTAGCTAAGTTAAATTTATTTTTTAAAAAAATTAATGGAGCGGTAGGATGTTATTAATCAGGATAGTTGAATACGGGTGTAGGGAACTTAATAATGGGGACTAAAAAGTGTACCAAGTTCAAACTTAACGCCACTTCATTAGAAACCGAGTCCACAAACCCGGTTTATGTGAATCAATTAAAATTTTTTATATCGTACATACGTTGAGATTAGTACTTTTAGATCAGCACTTTTTTAAAGAAATATTAAATACTTGTGTATAAAATATTAATCACCAAAAAGCAATCTTAATAACCAAAAAGCAATTGGAAAAAAAAAAAAAAAAAAACGGGGGAGGGGGGAGAGAGGATATTTTAAAGGTCAAGTGATCTACGGTTGTGATTAATTCAAAAATGGAACGAAAAGAGTAAAAGATATATATATATATATATATATATATATATATATATATATATATATATATATATATATATATATATATATATATATAATAAAAAGGAAAAAGAAAAAGTCGAGAGAGAGAGAGGAAACCCCGATAGGCCTATTTGCGTTCCGCTTCGCTCTTTGTCCCCGCAAGCGGCGAAACCAACATCCTCCTCCCGACCCCCCCTCCGATCCCTAATCCCCACCTTAATTCCCCAAATCCACACCCACCCAATTCCCAGCGAAACCCTAATTTCTCAATCCGAACCCCCATCGTCGTCACCGCCACCGCCACCGCCACCGCCGATCGCCGCCGCGCTGACTCCCGAGATGATACCGGAGATCGTCCCCCCGCCGCTTTCGGTGGGGGCGGCGGCGGCGGCGGCGGCGGCGCGGGACCTGTCGGCCTCTCCGACGAGCTCCCGGTCGGTGACGGAGACGGTGAACGGATCCCACCGCTTCGTGATCCAGGGGTACTCCTTGGCGAAGGGGATGGGCGTGGGGAAGCACATCGCCAGCGACAACTTCACCGTGGGAGGGTACCAGTGGGCGATCTACTTCTACCCCGACGGGAAGAACCCCGAGGACAACTCCGCGTACGTCTCCGTGTTCATCGCGCTCGCGAGCGAGGGTACCGACGTGCGCGCGCTCTTCGAGCTCACGCTCCTCGACCAGAGCGGGAAGGGGAAGCACAAGGTGCACAGCCACTTCGATCGATCGCTCGAGAGCGGGCCCTACACGCTCAAGTACCGCGGGAGCATGTGGTAAGGCGATCGAGATCCCTTCCTGCGGAGAATCAGTTGATTTGATTGTTGGATTTTCTCGAATTTATTGATTGATTGATGATGATGATGAGCGCTGAGTTGTGCGATTCGCTTGTTGGATTCCTTAATTTGATTGATGAGCAATGTTCTTTCTCTCTCTATTCTTCTCATATTTATGATCTGTGCTTTGTAACGTGATAGAGTGCTAGTTGTTTTCCCTTTCCTGTGCAAGAATTAGGTGATTTTCTTGTTAT
Organism: Tillandsia fasciculata; assembly: GCA_029168755.2. Lineage (NCBI taxonomy): Eukaryota > Viridiplantae > Streptophyta > Magnoliopsida > Poales > Bromeliaceae > Tillandsia > Tillandsia fasciculata. The sequence goes on along the minus strand of CM054932.1, from coordinate 26,452,559 downwards.
ATTTCTTTAATTGATAGACGAGGAACGTTAATGCTCTTTTCTATACCTTTCTTTACATATTTATGAGATAGGGTCTTGAAATTTGACAGAGCAACGGCCGGTTGATTTAATGTTTCGGTGCTTGATAATTTTATGGGATGATGAGGGCTAAAATCTTTACTGACTATAAAAAAGAAACTGAAATATGCTTCTCTAGTTCTTTTTGATTTCTTATTCTAAAAGGATGCTCCATGTGGATTATGAAAATAGTCGTCTTGAACCCTAATGATGGAAATATTGCAAGGTTATTGACTGAGATTAGGTGTTAAACATGGGATCTTGCATTACGAATATGGCTTTCGGTGCGTTTAATATAGGCGTGAGGACGACTTTCAACAGGTTTTAGCCATATAGTTATGCTAGAGAATCTTGATTTCATGAGTCCTATTGAGTCCAATAATATATCTTAGATGATAGGCTTTATATAGTAGTAGATTTATAGAATTCCATCATATTTGGTATCTATGCCACACCAGGTTCTGAGAATTTTTATGTTATTTTTATCCAAAATTATTTTTAAAGGTAAGGATGGTACATCATAATAAGACATCTTCAATTTTTTAGGTGATGCATTAAAAGTTGTCGATCAATTGTTCTGATTTAGTCTTTTAAGGCACTCAATCTTTGTTGGCTTAATAAAAATTTTCTTTAAACTAGTTAGTGCAGCTAATTGCTTGTCAATGCAGCCATTCTTGCTATGCTATGTTGTTGTAGTAGTTGGAATGCGCTCAACTGTTTCTTGTATTTAAACTTCTAAATCGTATTTGAGAGTTTCCATTGCTTTTGAACTATGACTCTTGTTGTAACTGTGTCTTTTTAAGTGACCGAGAAAAATTGTTCTTAGACTCTTGAAAGAAGGTTGCAACATTTGCTTTTGATTCTATTGTACCACTATCTGCTGAAGTAGAAACTACTTGTGAGTTTCAATAATCATCTGTATGAGGAAATATCTTATTAAACTGAGCACCAAAGTATGCTTTGGGTGCTTCAAAACCAAGCTTGTCTCTCATGTGCCCTAAATCTTGTGAGTTTTTCGGTTGATTCATTTTTCTCATTTGCACTGTTCCTTTTCACCTTAAATTTATGTTGCTCCCATTGGGTCTCTTTAGGGGTTACAAACGCTTCTTCAGGAGGACCGCACTTGAGACATCAGATTTTCTTAAAGATGACTGCTTGAAGATAAACTGTACTGTTGGTGTCGTGGTGTCAGCTACAGATTATTCCAGACCACACTCCATACAGGTCCCTGATTCGGATATAGGATTGCATTTCGGCATGCTTCTGGAGAATCAGGAAGGTTCAGATATTGTTTTTAATGTGGCTGGGGAGAAATTTCATGCCCATAAGTTGGTGCTGGCTGCTCGATCTCCTATTTTTAGAGCTGACTTTTTCGAGGGGTTAAATGATGATAAGGATGAGATTACTATTACTGACATGGAACCTGAGGTCTTCAAGGTGAGGAACTTTATTTCCTTTTTCTTTGGTTGTGTTTCTCTGACTGCCTTTTCTTGGAGTTAATTTTTCTTGAGTTCTTTACATATATTCCACTGTGAAATCTGAATATTTATACATGCCCTTTGAGAATTAATTTCTTACATATATTCCCTTATATTACTCGAAGTGTCCTCTTTAAAACTTGGACTGATACAAAGTCAACTTTCCTGCATGAATTGGATACTTCCATTTCGAGAAGTAGAATTTTTTGTAAGAAACTACACTTTTGAGTGGTATAAATAAAAATTCTGATTTTACCGGCATATGTATTCAATTTGGTGATTTGCTAGTGTATGTATATAAAAGCCCTATTTTGCTAATTATTGCATTTTGCAGGCGATGTTACACTTTATCTACAGAGATACTCTGGTTGATGATTATGTCTTGGCTGCTGCATCAAGTTCTGTTTCGTCTATTTCTGATACTTTGGCTGCAAAATTATTGGCAGCTGCAGATAAATATGACTTGGGAAGGCTTAGGTTATTGTGTGAATCTTACTTGTGCAATGATATATCTGTAAATTCTGTTGCGAGCACTCTTGCATTGGCGGATCGTCATCATGCTATGGAGCTTAAGGCAGTTTGCCTAAAGTTTGCTGCTGAAAACCTTTCAGGTACTAACTTTTTTATCTTATCATATCTGCACTTTAGAAGTTTGACTAGCTGTCATAAAGCTCAAAATTCATACAATATTACTGATTTTTCCAAGTAAATTTTGTATTATACCGAAGTCGATTTAATATAGAAACTCATTTCTGTAATAGGTCTTGTAAATGTAATAGAAATTAGGAAATATGGTGTTATGTTAGTGTCAAAATAGGTTGAGAATGTTTGCTTCAGTAGATTATTATAAGGAATGGAGATTCTTTTTAGTTGGCTTTGACCCCAAATCTTTTTGCTAATTTGTTGGATTTTCTAGGTTCCTTTGCCATATCCTTTTTTTCTTTTTTCTTTTTTTGCTCTTCCTTTGTTGTTATTTAAGCTGATATAATACTGTGGCTTTTTTGAGAAGCACTCTTTGAGGAATTATTATCGTTGCCTTTTCGTTTTGCTTGAGTTGTTTTAATTTTATCTTTATTGTTGGAGAATTAGACTGCACTTGTTTTTCTGGGGGCAATTTGAATTTATGTTTTCACCTCTTATTTCTGAATTAACACTATTATGACTTAGAGCTCTTTTATTGTGCTTGGATATGCATACCTTGCATGGATCATCATCCGAAGGAGCTTTGTGCATGTGTGTGCGGATGCGTGTGTGTGTGTGGGTGTTCTTGTGGGTGGTCTTGGAACTCGGAACATGGGTTGTTATTTAAATAGAGTCTCAAATTAATCTAAATACGGCGGGACTATAGGCTTTGGGATTAAACAGTTGGATCATCTGTTATGTGTTTGCTTTCAATTTGTCCATTTAGCTTAAATTTTACCCATGAATTGCTTAAAGCCGTCTCTGTCAGTTTCTTAGACTTTGTAACATTTCAGATACCGTTATGTCCCTTATCTCTCTGCAGCTGTAATACGGTCTGATGGCTTTGAGTTTCTCAAAGAGAATTGTCCCTCACTGCAGTCGGAGCTTCTGAGGACGGTTGCTGGGTGTGAGGAGGAATGTAGCAGCGGCGGCAAGAGCCAGAGCGTGTGGGCGCAGCTCTCCGATGGTGGGGACACCAGCGGCCGCAGGGTGAGGCCAAGAACTTGATAATCTGTACAAATAGGTACTGACTGACAACCTCTCTTGTATGAAAATAGAGACTCAGATTAATGTTTGGCCAGGGGGGAGGCTGAGAATGGAAGAATATTTGGCCTGTGTTGTTTGTATTCTCGTTATGGACTCTGATGAAATGCCGCACTTATTCACCCAAGGTGAGCGTATAATTAGCTAGCCCGCTAGATCTTTCCTTCTGCAAAATGATTCCTTTATTACTGGTCGCCATTGATGGTTTCTAAAGACGAGGCTACCCCTCAAGCTCTGTGACCGATGCCGCCGCCGCTCAAGAGGTTGTCAGATAGCCTGCGCAGCACTGCTGTTGCGAGTTAGTGCGTACTGACTACCGGAATTTATATGATGAGATCCTTCTCTTCGAGGTAGGCATTTGCTTGTTCATCTGCAAAAACATTTAACAAAAAAGTTTTCCAACATTTTTGGCACTTTTGGCCTTAGGCTCGATTGTCCATTCTAGTTTCTTTTTTCTTTTTTCTTTTGCATAGATTGGTTGTGTCAACCAGCGTTGATATAAAGCAAATTCATCGTGTGGTGTTCTCGCTTGTGTTAAGAGACGTAGTAGTCTCCTGATAGTTTTAGCACTTCTCTCGTGTCGCCACAAAATCTCACTCGTCGACGAAGGGTGAGGTACAGCACTTTCATTTTAGTAAGCTGTACTTTTTAAGAGAATATATATATATATACATAGATAAAAAATAATAATAATAAAATAAAATCGGAGCAATATACAATGTATTTTACTCCCGCAATTATCAAATCTAGCTTTGACGATAGTAATTCTCATAATTTTAAAAAAGAAAAGAGATTTGACTAAGTTAAAGGATGGAATGTTTGGCAAATCACGAGGCCTCAACAGATGAAGTGGTGAATCAAGTCTTGACAATAATTACCCCCACAGTAACAGCTTGGACTGACGCATCCAAATATCGAATGGGGACTGATACTAACAACTTGTGTAATTCCTGGTTGAATTCTTATTGTGTAATTTTTGGACACTAGCCAAATCCGTTAATCAAATTTAACGACACCTTTTTTCAGCATGTCTTACACCACAAGCTCATCCTCAAGGTAATTGTATTCAAACTTGAAGTCGGTTTTGATCCTTTGGCACCTGCAAAAATAAACCAGCTAGTACGTTAGCAGCAGCAGGGAAAAAAAAAAAAAAAAAAAATGATAATTCAATCGTAGATTATATCATCCAAAAATAGGAAATATCTGATAATTCAATAGTCGATTAGTCGATGAAAATCTATGTCTCCAAGTCAAAATAAAAAATCTACGTCTCCAAATCGAAATCAATCAGTCATGCATCGACGAACATCAGTTGCTCCGAAACAAAAATTATTTTCATTTTATTTACAATCTCTAGGTGGTTTAATAATAGATCGATAATCATCAAAATGATTTTTTCGGTTGAAGTAGCAAACTCTTATAGAAACAACTGTTAAGGAGATTAACATACCATCCGGATCCCTCATCAGTGACATGGAAATCAAAGTACACATATGACCCCCTCTCATATTCATCGTTTGTAACTTTCGGCTCCTCGTGCCGTTGGAACCACGTGTTGTACTTCTTGTGGTACCTCCACGACTGCCTCTTCAGTTCTCTTGCCGCTAAGTACTGCTGATATGTGTTCTGCAGCTTTATACTTAATATGAGTAGTGCGACACAAATTATCTTAAGCTTACAAGATCTATATCTTTACAAAGGAGTAAACATAAGATGGATTCAAGATACCTGTTGATAGTAAAATGCAAAGAAGAGTGTATCTGTGCCTTGCGAATCAATTCCTAATCGCTCCCAGAAAGCACCATTGGAAACAATTGGGGCTTGAGTTTGAGGAAAGCTAGAAGGAGTAACTGCAGGATGCCGCTGCAGATGCAGCCAATCAACTTGTAAGAAACAATAACAAAGCGGTTACGCGTATATCTCTGCAAAATTATCGCTTACATATAACCTCTTGTAAGTCCACTTTAATACATAACTTTTGAAAGGCGTGTATGAAAATCTAGATTTCGTAGGGACACATGTAAAGGTCAATTTTGCAGAGTAATCTATATAATATCTCAACAATATATTGGATATTAAACCTATAAATAATATGCAAATTAGCAATTAGAAAGGAAAGCAAACAGTATACCGGCACATAGCTTTTCAAACGTTCAGAGTCTTTTGGTTGTGGAAGTTTACAGTAGGCAGATTCAAGCATCTGCATGTTATAGATGTTATCATGCATTCCACCAGAACTACCAGATTGGCCACTGATGTTATCTCCTATCGCACCAAAGTCTGAGACGCTTCTTCTGCCAATGACCCCAAGGCTACCTGATTGCTGACTAGGTTGTAATGTTTGGCCAGGTGAGATATCAGTATCTCTAGTTAACTGATTACCTTCTGTCTCAGAGGTAGAACTTGTATTCTGCAAAAAGCAATCACACAAAATTATAAATAATTCCTAATGAAGGACAAGCACTAAACTTTTTTTTTAACTTGCATGCATTCTTAAAAATTATAAATGTTGCCCATATTTGAATTTTGTCCTTTTAGTTTCAATTGTAAAGTTTAGTCCCTTAAGTCTTCAAGTTTTTTTTTTTTTTTTTTCTTTCACCCTTTCTAGGGAAGACCCCTTAAGGCCACAGCCGTTTCTGCACAACAAGTCCTTCCTTGAGTATACAGTCTGAAAAGTGTCACGTCAGCACCATCATTTAATAATGCAATGTTAAGATTGAAACTCTCATGGCGAGAGTAAAACTAATGTCAAACTTTATGGATCAAAGTGAAACCAAGGTCAAAAGTTCGGGTTTAAAATTACAATAATATGGATTAAATTGATTTTGTAATCAAACTTCGATGACAAAATTGTTGATTTTGAAAATCAGGGGAAGAAATTAAATCCGGGATTTGACATCAGGGAGTAAATGTATAACTATACTAACATCTTTTACATCTCAGATTATGTTTTAGCAGCTTCTAAAGAGGTTCTTACTAAATAGATCAAAAAAGAATGAAAATGGCAAAATTTATTTCCGTATTTCCAGAAAGATATGGGCATTAGTAAAAGAGCATTCTAAATGAAGAATCTTTCATTGACATCAGATCAAGAAATATACGTTGCAACCTACTCCAAATTTAAATAGGAACAGATCACTTTAATACCACAATCAGAAGGCAGATTATCTGATATATACCGCATATTGTGTCTTCGAATCATCCTCACTAATGACTTTGCTAAGTCCAGAACTCGCACCAGGTTCGGCATTCAAATCATCAGTTGGTCCCTGTTGCTCTTCTGTTTTTGTATGCCCAGCATCTGCATGGAAATTGCACAAAGATTGGAATACAAAACCGGTGGAGATCGCGGAAATAAAATCTTTATATACCTCCATCTTTTGCCCCAGTTGAAATCAAGGTGTGCTGACTGGATTGGTGAAGAATTGGGCTTGGCTGCTGTTGTGAGGCTGATGGAATGGAAGTAAGACCTGGCCCCTGCACACCAAGTCCGAGGCTCATTTGAGGTGAGATGGATGGGCTCTGAGAATTAAACTGGACAAAGTATTAGAAGTCAGCAGTCAGCAACTTGGGAGAGAGAGAGAGCATAGATCAAGACAGGGGAAAAAAAAAAAAAAAAAAAAGGCTTGCAACACCACCCCCTCAGCCCCCCAAACACCCAAAAGACCAAGACTTTCTGCAAAAAGTAACTTCTTAAGGTAATTTAATCGTATTAGGTAAAGTAATTATAGAATATAAAAGAGAAAAGCAAATACTATGTGAAATTCAAAACGCTGCAGTCCGATACAAGAGACTTGAGGAATAAATCATTCCAATTGTCATAGTTACGTGGCTATGGCTCTGGGCATATAGTTAAGCACTTGCTTAACTTGAGGATAAACTAGTAAAAGTTACTGCTCAAAACCCTTTTGTTTGTTAAGTAACTAAAGAGGAAAGTCAAAACCATTATGCTGGCCATTACAATGGTTATAATCTGTACCTTTTTTTCTCTTTTGAATCATTGCTATAATCACATCATTGCATAGCTTCAGACCAATAATATTTCAAATTATGTTTGCCAAGAAAAGGGAAAAGAACCATTGTAACAGCTCTACCACAAGTAAAACACAAATAAATGCAAGATTTTCTTCAAAATTACAAGACCTTTTAGTACGAAAAAAGATCTAACAAGAAAAGGACCTGTTGCAAGAGTGAGCTTTGCTGCTGTGTGGAAAACTGCTTCTGATTCATACCAGGGATTTGAGGAACGTTAAGAAGGTTACTGTGATTTTGCTGCTGCACTTGTTGCAACCGCTGCAAAAACTTCTCCCTCTGGTCTGGAGCAATCTCAGGCCTTCCACGAAACTGGCCCTGGCACAAGATACTCAACCATCTTAAGCATACACTCTACATGCCTCAAATGATATAATGTTGAGGGCTAGTAAGGCATCTATAAGTTGCCATTTTGAAACCTCTTAATTCCACACAAACTAGAAAGGGAGAAAAGTCTCCCAATCTGTTTTAGCTAGGATTTTCAGGCAAGGAGAGAAGGTCACACACAAACAGAAGAGGTTCAGTTTCTGTTCAAATATCAATGCCAAATATAAGTCCACTACCGGAGCATGCAGAAGATTCAAAGTTCATTGTCCTCGATATTATAACCACCAACAATCATTTTTATATCCAATTAACCTAGAATCACATGAAGGATCGATATTTAGACAATTATTATTATTAACATAAAACAGGAACTTTACCTGAAAAGAAAAAAAAAAAGAAAAAAAACACTATACCCAACTGATAACACATGGTCTAGACTATTCTAAATATCAGCAAGGAGTAAAATTATAATGCATTAAAGAGCAAATGGGCTTCAAATTTCTGCTTCACAATAAGAATGCTTACTGTTTCATTTTGGAAACCAGATGCACTCTGTGGTCTCCATTGAACACCAGAAGCAACTCCATGTGAAAAGACTCTTCCTCCAATGACAGAACCCTCACCAACATTATTCGCGTCATTCGATACAGTACCATCATTGGTTCTTGAAACTTGTTGCAATAATATTCTATTTCCTAGAGGTGAAACCAACGGTTGATCAACATTCAGCATATTTCTCTTCATTAAGTCAGACACTGCAGGGACTGAACCAAGCGCTCCGGTTCCAGAAATTCCACTAGCTATACTTAAGTTCATCGGAGCACTAATGCTAGTCTGATTGGATATTCCTCGAGTCATACCCCTCCCTATTCCTATTTCAGGGATAGCAGGAGATGATCTACGGCCAGGGAAAATCATGTTATCATCTTCTTTTGCAGTAGCAGATGGGTTAATAAGAGATGAAGTAGCAGCAGCAGATGTGCTCTCTGAAACACCTCGAACACTTGCAGGACCAGAGAGTATAACTGCTACTGTTGGCGTTCCGACCAGTGGGCGTGGAGAGCTAGTAGTGACAGTGGGAATAGGCGTCCCAGTGCTGATACCTGGGGAAGCTGCTCCCATAGCAGCACTTTTTGGAGGTGGTGTTCTTGGTACTGCATCAGAACTGCTGTCCAGAGAAGTTGTTTCCTCGCCTTGGTCGTGACTGGTACTTTGTGACGCAGTTGACGAAAGAGCAGCCTACCAGAAAGAATGCGTGTTGGATTAAAATAAGTAATTAATTGTCAGGTGCAGAATGGATAGAGAAGCAAAACCGATAAACCTTGGCATGCTATTGCCAGAAACAGAAGAGTGATTTGGCAGTTTGAGATTTTTGTCAAAAAAAAAAGGGTCAATACCATGGGTACTATATTAATTGCTTACAACTGTGTTTGGAATTCTTAAGGTAATGAAAGAAACCTGATTAGGCGAACTGGCTGCTGAATTCTTCAAACCTAAAACTGCACTAGCAGTAGAAACAGAACCAATACCCTACAAAGCAAGGAAATATGATAGATCGATATGTGACTAGTTTTTCAGGTGTAAGAAACCATCATCATCCATGAAGGAGAGCAACCAAAAATTTTAAAAAAGAAAAAATCTAGATAAATAGCAGAAACTTAGAAACTAAGAGGCTTACTATAAAAAATGAACTACTTTAGTGACTGATTCAAAATATTAATACTTACAAAAAAAGCTAATGTTTTTACTTAATAAATTGGAATGAAAAGTTAGGTAGTTGTTTCCAAATGCCCAAAGTTCAGATTAGTTCTGTGCAATTTTACCTAGAACTTAATTAAAGAATAAATAGAATGAACAATAAATCAGCATTACTTTAATAAGACTGGAAGGACCAAGTGAAACCAGGTCTTCTAGTGCTTCAATTTCCAAAGGTAATGAGCTATAGAGGTCATCAACATCACTGAAATCCTCAAAATCCTCCTGCATAGATTTTGAAATTTGATAGAGTCAATATCAGCATTAAGGAGGTAATGTGGTATAAAATGTTAAAAATCTTTTATATTTGAGAACAGAAGAAAATTTAGAAAAGATCCTACTACACATTGCAGAAAATATTTAAGAAGTCAAGGTACCTGATTACGTTCAACATAATCTTCTAGCAAATCTTTTATATCATTGACTTGATCAGGACTTAATTCATCATTTTCTAACAGCCTCAAAATCAGCTCCAGTTTCATGATATGCGCCTTATGCCTTGTAATAGAAGTCTCCAAATGTACCTGAAAGGAAAAGATTATTCTACTAAATTATACATAAATAAACAAAAGATAAAAAGCAATAGCAATAAAAGTTGCATGGTAAAGTCAGTGGGAAGACAATTCCCGCTGATCTCACCAATCGAGGAGGCCTTGTCTTTCCCTTTTTAAAAGAAAACCCTTCAACCTCAGCTTCAAAATTGTCAATTTGGCTTTCTAAATCCCCGACCTACAGAAAACATATTAACAGAAGTAAAATGCCACATCAAACATAAAATAAAACACCAAATGTTATAAGTATTGAAGTCCAATAGAACTCTAAAAACAATGACAAGGGTAAGCGTAGATATATGTATTTAAATGACAGTCAAATGTACCATAACTGATTAAAAAATATACAGAACATAACACAAGCAACTAATTCTTACCACATTATTCAACCAATCCCTCGTTTCAGATTTTGCCTTTTCTTTTGGATCCTACAAACATAGGAAATATACAAATCAAAAGAAGTTGAATATGCATGCCTGAGTATATGATAAGCAGCTCCTTATAGGCCATCTGCTTTCATGATTCACACCACATTAATAGGTAAGCTAGTGATCTCCAACTTAAAGTTATTTTTTTACTTTTATTTAGCAATTAATCAACTGGTTGGATCTTCAGTGAATAGTTTTACAGATTTTAAACAATTACTTTTATTTAGCAATGATTTTACCACATCTTTTTTTCCCCACTTCATCTTTTCACTTTCCTCAAATAAAAGAAAGAAATTAGAACAAGCAACATATGAGTATTCTTTAGCAGGCAATGAAGGGAAAAACATCTCAAAGGTATAACTTTCATAAAAGAAGGCATTATATACAGTGGGCTGTTTAAAAAATAATCCAAAACAATGGGGAAAAAAAGCATTTCAATGATACTTTATAATTAGGGACGAGGAAAAATAATGCAGTAGATAATACATAAATAAAAAAAATTCTCGTAAAAGATGAAGTCTGACTTACAGTCTTCGGCTGTTGACCTAGGCCTTCTTTGGAGAAGGCTTTTGTTTTTGTTTCCTTTTCGCAGACTTTAAATCTTTCCATCTCACGCTCAATAAGCTTGCGAGCATCCATGAGAGCCTGCTCATTGGAGTTACTAACTTACGTCAACAAAAGTCACAAAATAGTTTTTCAACTTCTGAACAACTAACCACACAGTTATACAAACTTTTTGTCCACATTAACTAGTACGCATTAAAAAACTTAGTGGAAGTTCATGTTACCACCAATATGATTGATTCAAATAACCGGACAACAAGGAATATGATCACATAAGCAAAAGCATTGCAAAGAAAAGATAAAGGAAAACAACTATAGTACAACATTCTTGTCAGTAGATGTGTAGCAAAATGTAAGCCAGCGGCATCATCAAGAAGTAAAATTCAACAGCTGCCATCACTCGAGTTAACTCCCACCCCCAATTCAGCTAAAGAATTAAATCTATCATATTTCTACTCAATTTTTTACCATTCACATTTCTCATCAAGTACAAATAAACTTTAGCTGATTATTTCTAATGTTTTTGCCCATGCACATTCATATTATCAGTGCACAGAACATCCCTCAATTTCCTATTCGAGTTGCGAAGAAATTAACCTCAACATCAATTTGTTCTTAATCAATAGAATAACAACAATGCCAGTGCTTGGAACATCAACACAAGTCCACATGGTTCTCATGCAATTCAAGAAAACACTATTCATGCCATCGCCTGGCCTCGGAATGTTTTCTTACAGAATCTCATTTAGAACATAAACATAATTCCTCACCTTTTTATCCTTTATCTCGCTCGATTGAATCCATGTCTTAATCTGATCTCGATAACGCTGCAGCTTCTTGATCTCTTTCTTCAAATCCGCCTCAAATTTCTCCTTCTGATTCGCATTTTCAGTGTCGTAAACCTACCAACAAAAAATTTAAAATAAACCACCGAAATCATCAAGAAAATCCACAGATCACGAAACCCCCAAATTACGGCGATTTCACGGATCGCACCTTGTTCCAGATGCTATCGAAAACCTCGACGCCCTCTTGGACCTTCTTGAGGACGCGATCGATCTCGCCCTGGAGCTTACGACTCGCCCCCATCTTGCGATTGCGCGAGAGTAGAAGGAATCAAGGAGTGGAGAGCATCCGAGGATTAGGGTTTTCGTTTCGAATCTAGGGTTTTGTAACCTCTCCGTTTTTAGGGTTTCGAATTAGGGGAGTGCACAGGTAAAGTGTTGAGCTGAGGAGGAAGGCGAATGGACAGGGACATGAGCGGATCGGGCGTGTCGGAGTCGAAACGACTCCTCTTATCATTATACGGCGAAAATGGTCCACCACGTGTCCACGTTTGGACCGCGGTTCCATATCGACGGTTGAGATTTAAAGAAAGGATATGATGAACGGCGATTGAGTGGGTTCTCCGCATCGCACAGGTGACGTGGTAGACAAAAGGAATGCTGGTAAAAATGTATGGAAACCCCTCGACTGTTCTCTTCTAATTTTTTAATCCGAATTCTTATATTTAGTTAAGGCTGTTAAGCTAATATTATCAAATTTAATGACTATAATAATATATTAGTTAATATTCACTAATTGATCTAGTTTTATTTATTAAAAAGCTATTAAATTCATTAAATTTGGTGAAACCACCCTTAAATTTAATGAACTTATTCAAAAAAATTTTAGTAAAATCACTTGATTCAAAAATAAATACTAGTTGAAAGAGTTATTTTAGAATTCTCTATAATTGAGGGTTCCTCTGTACATTCTTTTACCTAAATTTTTTCCATTAGCTATTTTGTTTAGTAAAAGCATCAAATTGAATCTTTTTTCAGTCCTACTTTTCTAATTTTTTGCCACAAATGGTAGCATTATAGAACAAAGATACAAAAAATGGAGCCAAATAGACACAAAATTTTCTTCTAGCACAAATAACAAAATAAATTTAAAAACTGCACGGCCCTTTTATTTGCACAATAACCTTTTTCGGAAAAAGAGTAATATACTATTCGTTTCATTATTTTTTTTATAAATAAACTTAGTTAAAAATATAAAGCAACTATGTTTCAAACTTTATACTTCAGAAACCCGCTATTAAATCTTTTGTTACTTGCGGTGGACACGATCAGTCCTGCATAATAACTTAGCTTGAGCTTGGTGTGTATCCCGATGACTCCATAAGCAAGATTTTTTATAATTTTTTTTAAGAAAAAGACTATCCTTGGTTCATTCTCTAAAAATAAATTCAGTTAAAAATATAAAATAATAATATTTTAAATTTAAATTTTTTAATATAAATTATTAAATTTTCAGCCAACTACAGCGAGTTACATTTGAGCCATTGGGCCCAAGCAGTTTTTGTTTGCTTCATTGGGGCACTAGATTGAGCTCAAGTTGACAAATTCTCACATTGGAAACATCATATCATTAAACAAGCTAAATCTCATAAAAGTAATGATAACTGCAGTACACTAAATTTCCTTTTAATTTACACAACTTAAGCATGAACCTCTGCTAATTATTTGCCCCTTTTTGGTTCCATACCTGGGCACAGTCACAACATCCCCATGATGAAGAAGCAAATACAAGATCCATAGTCCAACCACTAAGCTGCAATACAAAACATCTGCACACCACTTCCCATTTCCATCTACTGCATTACATGTATTCATTTGACTTGTCCCTGCAGTAGTATTATATAAAATCGCTTTTGCATGCTAAGGCAAAAACACCATGCACCAGATGATAAATAAAACACATCACATGAGACACCACCCAATTTGATGCTTATTATTATTTTTATTTTTTTTGTACTTCTCACATCCCATACCATAATGGCCAAAACAAATCCAAAATCCAACGTTCTAATGCTCAGAGCGCATTTAACTGTAGAAGATTTTCCCTGGACCTGGTCCACCAGGCCAGCGCTGGACCATGGGTAGAGATTGAAAAGTACGGTTAATCTATCGACGGTCCACGGCTGGCGTGGTGGAGCAGGTCTAGGTAAATTTTGTGCTCTGGTTCTGGCCCGGTGAGCCCGCTTGCCTTATCGGTCTCGGGCTCAGCGTCCGACTACAACCCGGGCGCCCGTGTCCGGTTAATGTACAAAACCCGCCACTTTGTTGACGTAAATTACTCCCATGCCACAGCAAAAGCTTGCTTGTGCGGTGGCGTGGCGTTAATTGTTAACGGTCAGCATCCGCTACTAGTCGACAACGCTCCGTATCCCCCACTCTGTTGCGATCCACGTGTTCAGGTAAATCCTACATGTACTCCTGATGACGTGTCACTCACGCTCCGACCTTTTTAAATGCTCATTCGTCCCCTCAACTAACGGTCGATTATTACGAACTCACGAACCCCCCCCCCCCCCTCCTCCTCCTCCTTCTTCCTCTTCTTTTCTTTCTTCTTTTTCTTCTTCTTCTTCTTCTTCTTGGCAAAAGCTATTTTAAGCTCGCTAGGTTTGAGTCTCTGCATAAAGCAGAGGTTTTTGTACGCTTTGAGATCGGCAACAATGGCGGTGGCGGAAGGGGGGAGTCGGAGGTTGGTGGTGGAGGTGTGCAACGCGAGGAATTTGATGCCCAAGGATGGACAGGGGACGGCGAGCGCCTATGCCATTGTCGACTTCGATGGGCAGAGGAGGAGGACGAAGACGAAGCTCCGGGACCTCAATCCCCAGTGGGACGAGAGGTTGGAGTTCCTGGTCCACGACCCCGAGTCCATGACCGGGGAAACCCTGGAGCTCAACGTGTACAACGACAAGAGGACGGGGAAGCGGAACACCTTCCTCGGCAAGGTGAAGATCTCGGGGTCGAGCTTCGCCAAGGCCGGGTCCGAAGCCCTAATCTACTATCCCTTGGAGAAAAGGAGCGTCTTTTCTCAGATCAAAGGCGAGGTCGCGCTTAAGGTGTGGTATGCGGATGATCCCCCTGCAACGACGGCTAGTTCGGAGGCGGCGGAGGCGAAGCCAGAGAAAGCAGCGGCGGAGGGAAGCGAGAAGGCGGCGGAGAAGGGGGAGGCGAAAACAGAGGAGAAGAAGAGCTCTCCTACTAAAGAGGAGAAGAACAAGTCCCCGGAGAAGCCGAAAGCCGAGGATTCTCCGGCCTCCAATGCCGCCGCCGCCGAGGAGAAATTGAAGCCGAAGGAGGAGGAGGAGGAGGAGCTAAAGGAGCCTAACACGGCGGCTTCCCCTGCTAAGGAAGCACAGCCAGCCGGAGGATTCTCTGGCGACCTCGTGATCAGGCCGAGCGCCGCCGACCGGACCGCCACCGGCGGCGGCGGCGGCGGCGGCGGCGGCGGATGTTCCAACGACCTCGTCGATCGCGTCCCCTACCTCTTCGTCCGCCTCCTCAAGGCGAAGCGCTCCGGTGGGGACGCCGAGAAGCCGCCGGCCCACGCGAAGATCGTGATCGGCAGCCACAGTGTCCGCACGCGGCAGGCCACAGGCGGGGACTGGCACCAGGTGTTCGCCTTCCACAAGGCGAGCCTCAATTCGACGGCGCTGGAGGTGTCCGTGTACGAGGAGACGACGCCGCCGCCGCCGTCGTCGTCATCGTCGGAGGGCGATGAGCCGGCCGCCGACACGTCCCTAGGATCCATCTCCTTCGACCTCCAGGAGATCCCAAGCGTGTCGCGCCCGACAGCCCCCTCGCTCCGCAGTGGTACACTCTCGACGGCCCCAACGAGGCCGCGGCCGGCTGCGACGTGATGCTCGCCGTGTGGATAGGGACGCAGGCCGACGAGGCGTTCCAGGAGGCGTGGCAATCGGACTCCGGCGGCCTCGTCGTCCACACTCGCTCAAAAGCCTATCTCTCGCCGAAGCTGTGGTATCTTCGGCTCACCGTGATCCAGACGCAGGATCTGAGGCTTCCGCCGCTTCCGGATTTGAAGGCCCGACAGGCCGGCTCGATCGGTCCGGAGCTGCACATCAAGGCCCAGCTCGGCGGGCAGGTGTTCAAGACCAACCGGGCGGCGCTCGGCGCGGCCTGCACCAACCCGAGCTGGAACGAGGACCTGCTCTTCGTGGCCGCGGAGCCGTTCGATCCGTATCTGACGATCTCCGTCGAGGATGCATCATCGTCATCGATGGCGGCGGCGGCGGCGGCGGCGGCGGTGGTGGTGGGGCAGGTGAAGGTGCCGCTCTCGACGGTGCACCGCCGCCTCGACGACCGGGCCGAGCCGCCCTCGCGCTGGCTCAACCTGGCCGGCGGGGATGAGGCGCGGGCCTACGCGGGACGGGTGCACGTGCGGGTGTGCCTGGAGGGCGGGTACCACGTGCTGGACGAGGCGTCCCACGTGGCCAGCGACGTGCGCGCGGCGTCGAAGCAGCTGTCGAAGCCGCCCGTGGGGCTGCTGGAAGTCGGCGTCAGGGGCGCCCCCAACCTGGTGCCCATGAAGCTCGCCAAGGACGGCTCCAGCGGGTCGACGACGGACGCGTACGTCGTGCTCAAGTACGGGCCCAAGTGGGCGCGCACCCGAACGATCCTTGACCAGTTCAATCCCCGGTGGAACGAGCAGTACGCCTGGGACGTGTTCGACCCCTGCACCGTGCTCACCATCGCCGTCTTCGACAACGTCCGGTTCAAGCATGCGGAGCCCGGAACGAAGGACGTGAGGATCGGAAAGGTCCGGATTCGGCTATCGACGCTGGACACCAACCGGGTGTACGCGAACACGTACCCGCTCACGGCGGTGCACCCGTCGGGGGTGAAGAAGATGGGGGAGATCGAGCTGGCGATCCGGTTCAGCTGCCCGTCGTGGCTGAACCTGCTGCAGGCCTACACAACCCCTCTGCTGCCGAGAATGCACTACGTGCGCCCGCTGGGGCCGGCGCAGCAGGACGTGCTGCGCCACACCGCGATGCGCGCCGTCTCTGCCCGGCTCGCCCGCTCCGAGCCTCCGCTGGGCCCGGAGGTGGTCCAGTACCTGCTGGACACCGACGCGCACGTCTGGAGCATGCGGCGGAGCAAGGCCAATTGGTTCCGCGTCGTCCGGAGCCTCTCCGGATTGGCGAATGTGGCCCGGTGGGCGCACGGCGTCCGCGCCTGGGCGCACCCGCCTACCACGGTGCTCGTGCACGCGCTACTCGTCGCCGTGATCCTCGTCCCTCGTATGATCCTCCCCACTCTGTTCCTTCACCTGTTCTTGGTTGTCCTCTGGAGGTACCGGGCGCGGCCCCGGGAGCCCGCGGGGATGGACCCGAAGCTGTCCCACGCGGGCGGCGTCGGGCCCGACGAGCTCGACGAGGAGTTTGACGGGTTTCCGTCCAGCCGGGCCGCCGACGTAGTGCGGATGCGGTACGACCGGCTGCGGGCGCTGGCGGGGCGCGCGCAGACGCTGCTGGGGGACGTGGCCGCTCAGGGGGAGCGGGTGGCCGCGCTTATGAGCTGGCGGGACCCGCGCGCCACAGCGATCTTCGCCGGGTTCTGCCTGCTGGCCTCGCTCGTGTTCTACGTCGTGCCCTTCAAATTGCTGGTGCTAGTGATGGGATTCTATTACCTGCGGCACCCGCGGTTTCGGGACGACATGCCGTCCGCGTCGTTCAACTTTTTCCGACGGCTGCCGTCCTTGTCCGACCGGATTTTGTAGACATTATTACTTAGTTGTTGTTGTGTGTGGTTTTGAATAATAATTGTTATTATTATTTTGATGCGGTAATTGTATTTTGTATCTATCCTTTTGATTAATGGATTTTGTTTATTTAGATCGGGCTTAACATTAATAGTGTTATCTTAATTTGGTGACCGTTGGGGGTGCTTTGGGTTATCGGAATATAGCTTTAGGAAAGGAGTAAATGTACGCGTAGCGGCGTCTGGGGAGGTTTGAATAAGGTGACCGTTGCGCATGAGCGGTCCTGAGCTTTTGCTTGAATATATATTCCTACTTACAAAAAAAAAAAAATCAGGCGAAACAGGTAATTTTACATTTCCAAGTTGTCTGAAACACAGAAGCAGTTGTTATTGGAAAGATTTAGTAGGTAGTTCAGAAAATTTTTAACATATTCATATATATATATATATTGCAAATTTGATAAATCATTTTACGTGTACCGTGTACCGATCAAAAATATAATAGAAGTGTGACAAGCAAATATATATGTGCCATTAGATGGTAAATGTGGAAATTAATTTTTGAATCTTTTGAACTGCAAGGGCTTAGAATAAACTCTCATGTTATAATATTCAAAAGATCAAGTTGATGTAAATGATGCAATAATAGTATTAACAATAGCAAGCATCAACAGTAAGTTGTAGGCTTTAATTGAAATAGGTGATTAAAAATAAAAATTTGGGATGTTGGAAGTTGGAAGCACTGTAACTTTTTTTAGCATTTTCTTTTGAGTTACATTTTGTCTTCTTCTTACTCCTAATGTATCCAATTAATGGGAATTTGTGAGATTTGTGATCAGCATTGGACATGTTTATCATAAATAATTTCATGTAATTAATCAGTAGATTGTACCACCCTAATTTAGCTATACCAGTTTCTTAATTGTTTTTCGCTTTTTACACAGAACTGGTGAACCCCTCTATTTTCAGAGTCAAAATAATCAATTTGTTTTTATGGTGTTCCCTTATTTGTTGCTTTATGAGGAATAACTAACCTTGTAGTTATTTCTTGAAAAGGAAAAACAAAAACAAAAACAAAAAAGAGTAGCTATTCTATAACATTATGCTACTAAGTTAGAAGACATAAACTACACAACGCATTTGACGTCTTTTATATTTACTAAGCACTTTTGTTTGGTGTTATTTTACAAAACTACGTAACAAAGATAACGAACATGTTAGATATTTTGGTCCACCGGAGTTAATTTTGTTATACTTTTCATAAACATTTCAGATGCCGATTACACTACCGAACGATATCTTGAAAATATCAATTGTTTTTTCGCTAACTTATTGAGAACTTAATGCTGATCATTACTGCAGCTCTATTGTGAGAGACAATCACTTATCTCTAGTTTTTTATTTTCAGATGCTAATTGCATTCATTTATTCTAATACATTTGATTTTGGTATCTGCCGCTAACCCATCTCAGCTATTCTAAGATGCTTAAAACATTCTCAATTGAAGATAAATATGGAAAGCAAATCCTACAACAAATCAAGCCTCCATCATAGAATGATCCATCAGATGATCAATTTTAAGGACAAGAACTACTTTATCACTGACACTGCCTAATAGCCATTATATAATATGTGAAATTGATAAAAGTAATACAAGTAGACACATACTGAACTTTGCAGAGAAAATTACTGTATGTAATTACTATTTATGGACCATCAAAATCAAAAGGACAAACCGAATACACTGGGCTTTATGTACATGGTGATCTACCACACCACACAAGCATGTGGATTCCAACACTTGTGCAGAATCAATAAGCAGATCCATCTGCATGTGTTTTCTGAAACTGACAGATACAAAACTGGGGCTTGTCCATTTTATTTACACCAATGGTTGGTTATATCTAGAACCATGTCTTTTTGCTGTGGTGGCACTACTATCAGAGAATCACATCTAATAAACTCAAGCGATGAGGAATGAAGATTCGGGAAGCGTTTTGTTTTTTGTTTTTTGTTTTTTGTTTTTTTTTTTTTTTTTTGTTGAAAAAGCAAAAACCATGCGTTTAGCCTTTTTTTTATATATATATATATAAAAAAAAGGCAATTGCTTATATACACTTGAAAAATTTTCAATTTTTTTTTATGAAAAATATTTTTTTCATATTAGTCTAAGTTATTTTAAATATATTTTTAGAGTTAGATTCTGTTAGTCAATGCTTATAAATAGCTGTTATTTTTGTAAAATTAATATTTTATTTTTTCAAATATATATATATTTTTTTGCCTTTAAGCTAGAAGCAACATATTTTAATTTTTTATCTTTTCAAATATAGTTTTCTAAACTTTTCTTATTTATCCTCAATTATGAACAAAATAGGTTTTTTTTTTTTAACTTTGATAAAAATTTAAACCAGATTTAATCCGAAATAGTTTAACGGATACTAACAGTTGAAAAATTATCAAATAATTAATGAATACATGAAAAAGTATATTTGAAACAAACAAAAATATTTACGAAATATATATATATATATATATATATATATATATATATAAATCATTATTTTAATTTTTTTAAAAAAATTTATAAAAAAAAAAAAAAAAAGCTATAATTTAAAACAAAAAAGAATCCATCATTCTTGTCCTGCCCAATTGTCATCCTAACTTTTCAGTGCCCATACTTCGGGCCTTTTCATGGATTTGGGACTAAATCTGTTCGAATTAAACTGTGGGCTCTGATTCAAATCACCTATTAACTTGACCAAAACCTAAATTCCTACAAAATTTGGGTCAAATGCTCTGGTCCATGTTTCCAACCTATCCAAATGCATGGTAATTTTGTTGAGCAATACTACACATACATCTAATTTTAAATATATTATATATATCCTATTTATTTCAGAGTGAAAATTTATTTACTAGCCACTTTAAAAAAACTAGTAAAATTTATCTACCCTGAAATGAATGGGATATAAGATATACACTCTATTTAGAATGTACAAAAAAAAATAATTATTTTATTTGGTAGCTCTTTCTCATTAAATATAAGAATTTATTTGGCAGCAAATCATAACACTATAAGACTAATAATACATGTACACTCAAAAGTGGGTGTATATTCTATACCCCGCCGATCTAAGAGTGGAAGTTTTCCATCCATCACTTTGAAATGATGAAAAAATTCACTCAATTCTTAAAAGGATGGAATGTAAAATATACACCCTAAATGGGATGTATACTTAGGCGTCGTTTGGTAACGGGGATAAGGGAGGGATAACCCCCTTATCCCCACTTTTATCCCCAAACGGGAATAATTTTAATGGGAACAGTAGTTCCCATTAAATTGGAATAAAGGGTTTGGGGGTGGGAACTGCAGTTCCCACCCTCACATGGAATAAGCCGGTTTTGAAAAAAGGCACAGGAATCGAGGCTGCGTTCATGTGGGTGCTCTGTGTGGCCACTTTCTCATTCTTCTTTGTTTCCATCTTCTTCTCCCCCTTCTTCTTCTCCATTTTTTCCATCTTCTTCTTCCCCGATCGAAGCTCCATCGCCCTCGCCCGAAGCTCCGTCGCACAGATCGCACAGATCACACAGATCTGCGTCGCGGCCCCGGTGCGGAAGCCGCTCCATCGCCGTCCGCCGATCGCCGCGTCGCGGCCCCGCGGCGGCACGCTCTGTGCGGCTCCTTTCTCCTTCTCCATTGTTTCCATCTTCTTCTCCCCCGATTGAAACTCCATCGCATAGATCTGCCCCGCTGCGGCAACGCTCTCCGCGTACACGGAGCTCGGGCCGATCTGCGTCGCTGCCCCGCTGCGGAAGCCGCTCCATCGTCGTCCGCCGATCGCCGCGTCGCGGCCCCGCTGCGGCAACGCTCTCCGCGTACACCGAGCTCGGGCCGATCTGCGTCGTGGCCCCGCTGCGGAAGCCGCTCCATCACTGTCCGCCGATCGCCGCGTCGCGGCCCCGCTGCGGCAACGCTCTCCGCGTACACCGAGCTCGAGCCGCCGCGCAGTCATCGCCCCTAGCTCCATCTATCTTGATCTCGGGCCGCCGCGTTGTTGAGCACTTGCTTCTTAACAGGTTTGGAATACTTCACAAAGGTATGCCCTCTATGAGTGCCTTAATCTGTGCTTGGTTTCACCCTGTTTTCATCTTGTTGGCATAATGTGTGCATGTTGTCAACCTGTTGCCATTGCCATAATGTGTGCTTGTTCTCAAAATCTGTCGCCATATTCTTGCCAAAATTTAGTTTACTTGTTGGCATTCTGTTTCAATGTTGTTGCTAAAATATGTGCTGGATCACCACCTTGTTGGCATCATGTTGCCCATTGCTTGTGCTGGTTGTTATACTGTTGCCATCTTGTTGGCATATTGTGTGCAGGTTGTAACCCTGTTGACAAATATTGTGTGCTGGTTTTGTGTATGATGCCTATCACCCTATTGCCATATTATGTGATGTTTGGGTGTTGGTTGTCACCCTGTTGCCAGCTTATGTGATATTTGTGTGTATACGTGTGAGGACCCGAATCCCCACTTAAGGGTTTACTGTTGGATTAGTGGCTTCGGGGTGTGTGTGTGCGCGTGTCGGACCCAAGAATTTGATTTCTGGAGTAATCGGGGCAAGATTTGATTATTGGAAAGTCCATGATGGGTGTTTGAGATTTTTGCGCACTTATTGGAACCAAGGAAGTGACCCGGCACGAAAAATGGATCAAGTTTACTCTTCTGAGAATTTTTGGGAAATTTTAGAAGTGGAATTTGGCCGAACGGACCTCGGATTTGAATTCAGCGCGCGAAAACGAGCGAAATGGACTATTTACTTGAATTTTTCGGAGCCCGGATGCGAAAACACGGAAATCGAGGCTAGGGTTACTGTTTCGGCCGCCGGAGATCCGCCGGCGGCGGCGGAGCACGGCGGAGCGCGGCGGTTGGCGGCGGCGGAGGCGCGCGGTCCACCGCGGGAGGCGTGCACCGGGCGCGGGCCACGTGGCGCGCTCCGGTTGGCCGGCGCAGCAGGCGCGGTCCATGGGCCTTGGCGGGGTGCACGGTGGACCGTGGGTAGGCCACGTGGCATCCTGTGGTTGGTGCGGTGTTGTACACGCGGTCCAAGGATTTTCAGCTCTGGTGCACGGTAGACCGGGGGACACGTGGCGTTGTGTGATTGGCGGGTCCTGGTGCGCTCGGTCCACGCGGCGGTGTTGGCTGCCTCGGGGTGCGTGCCCGACCAGGCGCCGGAGGTGGCGCGGCAGCGCACATGGGCGCGGCGTGGGGTTTGACCGGGCGACGTGGGGGCGCCACGTGGCGCCCCATGGTTGGTCGGGGCGCAGCGGTGCACGTCGCCCTGCCGGGGCACGTGGCGTCACGGCGTTGGTCGCCGTGCGTGCGCCGGGTGCGGGGAGACTTCCTGGGACACGTGGCGGCCTGAGGGCGATTCGGGCGCACACAGTAACGGGCCGGGCCCGTTACTGTAGCAGCCCGAATTATTCGGGCGCCCGAAATGTTGGGCCAAGTCCAAAAAAAGCTGGATTTTCGGGCTGGGCCTATAAATACCCGGATTGCTGGGGCTTTTTGCCCTCTTTCCCGAGCTCCTCAGCCCATGGTCCCTTTAGGGAAGTTGTAGATCTTCGAGTCACGCATCTTCTGGCAGAGGCCCGGATTTTCTGGAAGCTCCGGCGACGACGTTTCCGGCATCTTGGCGCAGTGCGACGATTTACTGTTGGAGGCCCGTTATCGCCGCATTTCGGTCTAAAAATTCCACAGAGCTACCCCGACAGTCTTTTTCGGCGATTTTTGCGGCGTTGGATTCACGAGAGGTATATCTTCGACTTTCGTGTTGAGTGTTTTGTCTAGATATGGGTTTTTGGCACGGTTTTCGAGGCTTTACTGAGCCCCTTTTTGCTGTGAGAATTCCTGGACAGCACCCACTTGTCGGATTTTTATCTCTTCATCCGGACATCGGTTTTCGACGATTCAACAGCCTATCGACATCTACACTTCGCGAGGATCGCCGTGGTATTTTTATCGGAATTTTTGGAAGAATATTTTTAGGACATTGTGAGCACTACAACGGTGTTGCTAGCTTGGAGGATTTTGTGCTTTGGCTGTTTCTGGACTCTCTTACCTATGCGACCCTGGACAGTTGTGCGCTTTCAGGTGGGTGGCCTTGTCTCCAAGACTTATGGAATGTTCATTAATTCTGCTAAGTAGGATCATGCATGATAGTGGTACTCTTGTGTAGTATGCTAGAAAGTGTTAGTTGATAATCCTTGTATTATTTGATGATCATGCAACCTCATGTTTCCTATTAGCGGTAAATTAATGTTATCTTGGAACTTAACCTAGCACCCCCGTCATTTGTATCATGTTTAGCCAGACTTTAGAAAACTTCAACTCGGGTTAGGTTTATTTTGTTTAGACATCCACACCTCTTTTCTGGACATAGTGTTACTCGCCCGGGTAGTGGGCCGAGTGGTCGGGTTTCTTAGTGTGGGATGCTTTCTACACTCGTGCTTGGGGGCAGAGTGGAGTCTGGTAGAGATAGTTGATCTTACATCTGTGGCGGGAGCCGTTTAGGAGGACGGCGGTCCCGAGGTATTTCGTTTTTCTATTCTTTATTGGTTGCCGCGGTGTTAGTGGCGGCGGTTTACCAGTGTTAGCAGAACCTTGAACCCAGAACTGTTTTAAGACACACATATGATTTTAGCCAACCGATGTTTTCCTCCAAGCGTCGTAGGGTCGCCCGAGTCTGTTCTTATTTGATTGGACAAGGGCTTAGCTCTACGAGGCTTGGGTATAAAAACTTGTTTTCAATGGTTTTCCTAAAAAGAACTAAAAATTATTAAATATGGATTTCTTACAGATCAAATGGCTTTCTAAAAGAAATATCACCTTTTTCTATAAATATAACCACTCGAGATGATTCAAGTGGTCTGGGTTCTAAGGTCTGCCTTTTTCTTGGAACGAGAACAACGAGAGGCTATGCCTAGAGCCTGTTCTTGTTTGATAGGGTTGTAGGTTCTAGTCTTTCGGAGTTCCCGGATCCTCTATTATCGCCTGTTGTGGGGTTTATGTTCTGTGGTTGGGAGCCGTTGGAGTCAACGGTGGTCCCGTGTCTTTGGGAATTGTATATCTAAGTTCTGTTAGCCCTCTGTGGTAGGTTGATCCTGGCTGTGGAGTGTCTCCAGCCAGTGGGTTTTGTGCTGTGAGTTGTTGGAGAGGCGAGTGTCTCGGGTTTCGTGTGAGCTGATCAGCTGAGTCGTCGAGTGTGCTCCGACTGTTGTGAGAGATGTTGAGGATTGAGTTCTTCCGAGCAGAGCGTGAGCGTGGATTTTGACCATAGCCTGCAATGCCACCTGAGCGACAGAGTGCGCGGATACCTTTCCTCGGTGGGGTCGCGCCCCTCGAGAGCCACACCCGGGGTGGATATGTTACTCTTGTACCGCGACTTGTCGTGCCGTCCCTCTGACTGAGCCAGTTTTGGCAGTTACGGACGCAGTCCCTCTGACTGAGCCAATTTTGGCAGTTACGGACATAGTCCCTCTGGCTGAGCCAGTTTTGGCAGCTACGGACGCCCTACGTAAGTCCGGTCCTCCGGGATATACGGCAGTAGGTAGGCGCAGGCTTGACTGGACCCGAGGAGGCAGTCAGTTTAGATTGGGTGATCATACTGTTATATTAGCAGATGCATCATATTTTCATCTGTCCCGCTTTTTGAGCATCTAGATAGGGGCATAGTAGCTGTAGAATTTATTTTCCCAGCTTTTTCCCTTCAGTACTGCATTATTCTTCTTGCCTCTAGTAGACTTAGTGGGCAGACCGTTGGGCTTGTTGACGGCACCCACTGAGAGCTACTGTGGGAGGTAGTTCTCACACCCGTCGTGGTGTCTTTTCCCCAGGGACATCTACGCCTGTTCCTGCTGTTCCGGTTGCTGCTCCAGCTTCTTCAGATCGAGGTAAGGAAGTTCGCGAGATAGATCCCTTCCCGTCAGTCTTCAGGATGTGAGTAGAGGTACCCCTATGTTATTTTGGTTGTTTTCTGTTGAGAGGCATTTGTAGTGAGGATCGAGTTGTACCTTTTCTTTTTTTGAGAGACTTTTGTATTTTGTTCCTGGTGAGGACTTATTGTATACTGTGAGAGTTGTATTTTATATTTATTCTAGCAGTTTATTTTCAGCTCTAATATCTGTTTAGTATAGTATCTTCTTTTGCAGGTTAGACGCTTCGTCTATACAGGGTTCACTGTATAGGCGGCGGATCTGTTGGCGAGCCGGGTCGCAGTTTCGACCCGGGGCGTGACAATACGGCCTATTCCCTGTTGCCATCTTATGTGATGTGTGTGTGTATGCAGCCTATCCCCCTGTTGCTTCAGATATGCTAAACATATCGACGATGATGACGATTGCCGTAGGTATCTGATGGATTGACATGGATTTACAATCCACTGCACCCCCATACCAATTGGCAATCAATTGAGTCAAAAAATATTTAAAAAAAACTAAAAAACAACCGGGTGATAGGCAGCATACACACGAACAGCACATAAAATGCCAATAGAGTAATAGGCAGCATACACACAACCAGCACACAAGATGGCAACAGGGTGACAACCAGCACACATTATGGCAACAATATTTATTATCAGGGGGACAACCAGCACACATTATGGCAACAACCTGGCAACAGGGTCACCACCAGCACAAAAACTGGGCATACATATAGTAGCGAAAAACTGGCTTTCCCGGATAATTGGGAAAAATACCGACGATGATGACGATTGCCATAAGTATCTGATGGATGGCATGGATTTAGAATCCAATGCAACCCCATACTATGTGGCAACCAATTGAGTCAAATACTAAATTACAATTCCCCTCTATTTCTACTTTACTTATTGGTATCATTGTGCCTTCAAATACATCATATAACTCTTCTTCCATATGCGTCCCGCCAAGAAACACGCCAAGCATCAAGCCAGAAAAAGTGTGGCTTTTGACCCACTCCCTAATTTCCTAGAATCTTAGGAGGGTTCTTCTGGGCAACGTGCCCAACCTCATACCCGAACCCATAATTGGACTGACAGTATGGACGTAATATTCTTGTCTTTGCTCGCTGAAGAGCATACACTGGGGAACTACGTGAATGGGTCGTTCACCAGTGTAGCGTGGGTTCGAATCATTGCGGCATTCAATACCTAGGACCAATTTACAACTGACCAAGGAGCAGATAAAAAATCGGCTAAAAGTTTTAAAGCGCTCATACAGTTTTTATAATTGTTTAGTCAACAAGAGTGAATGGGATTGGGATTATATCAACAATATCCCGACACCAGGTGATCCAACTGACTGCGATGCAGTCATAGCGGTATTGACCCTATCCTGTAAATTATAAAGTTTTTTCTAAAGTCTCGCGTACTATAAGCATAATTGACATTATACATTTCTTATTCCTATTCAACAGGAAAATCCGTCATATGGAAAATGTCGAGATAGGCCGTTTCCGGCATATAAGGATCTGGCGTTCTTGACAGAAAAAACAACGGCCACTGGCCGATATGGTTTTGCATCAACTATGCCTGCAGCCCAAACAGTTGAAAGTTCATCCTCATCTTCCCCTTGTGAGGATGATACTAATCTTGGAGTAAGAATGTCGGCTTTCAATATCTCACCAACTCCATTTGAAGCAGGATCTTCTGCAGCGCCTCAATATGCGAATATCAGGGCGTCGTAAACCTCTGACTACCCATCTTCTACTCCTGAAATCCCCAATGTCGGAGGTAGTGCTAGCGGGAGCGGGCATAGCTCAGAGAGCAAATGACCACGCTCCCCACAACCCACAAACCCTCCACCCAAACATACCTCGTCCTCTGGGGGATGCCGGCGCAAACCTGATGCCGGGCTTAGTGTAATATCTGAGCTGGTTGATATAGGCAGGCAAAAGTTTGAGCTTGCCTGTGAAATTTATCAGCACGAAAAGACCATCAAAATTATTATTCCAACCATTTCGGATTGCATAACCCGAGTGTATGCGATGCCAGGCATTACTCCAGAAAAAGTGCTTATTGCAGGGGACGCACTGAAAGATCCAAATAATCGTGAACTCTTTATGACCATGACCGACGACTACGCAATAATGTGGGTTGACCGACAAGTGGCAATGCAATCGGGTGTATATAAGCCATTTTTTCCTTGAATGTAGATTTTTTTTTAAATGTTTATGCCTTTGTTTGTTTCTTTATTTTATTGCCATCTTATGTATTATGCTCAGAAGACAATTATATTTTGTTTGCATGATGTTTAATGTACTCTTTAAATATTGACTGTATTAACAAGCATTCTTGAAGTAGTGTTGTATTACAACGTCATATGTTGCGATTGTCAGTGTTGAATCTATATTGTACTTACAGCATAAATGGGTGATTCGAATGATGGTCATGTGTTTTCCTCCACAATCAATACCATTTTAAGGGACCTTTTAGATGATGATGACGACTATTGGGGTGAGATATTTGCGATGTTGATTCAGCAAGGTTACTTGACATCTAGTCAAACCGTCGACAAGCAACCGTGTCGAACCCGTCCATTCACAGGGCACCAGCTAATATGTGATAGATTGAATGGCCATCCTGACCGTGGGTACGACCAGTTTCGAATGCCGACCACGACTTTCATCGCACTGCACGATGAGCTAGTGTAATGATCCGGACCCCCGCAGAACCTCCGCAACATTAAATAGTGACTGTAGGAAGCTTGTACTGTGCAACGGAGCTTGTAGAAACGAAATTAGATATTTTTAATTGACTCTGCGCGAAAATCGGAGCAAACGGAAATTTCCGGGAGCTTTTTTGCAAAATTTTGGATGAGAATTTGGCGAAACGGACGTCGTATTTGGACTCAGCGCGCGAAAACGATCGAAATGGTGTATTTACATTAATTTTGGGCACTAGGTTACTGTTCACGCCGGAACAGTAACTCCGGCCGCCAGAATTACTGTTCCGGCGACCGGCGAGCGGCGGCAGGCGGCGGCGCACGGCGGCGGGCAGCGGTGCAGCGGCGGCGCAACGGCGGAGCGCGGGGGAGCGCGGCGCGGGCAGGCGCGGGCAGGCGCGGGCAGGCGCTCGGGTGCGCGGTCCATGGGCCAGGCGTGCACCGGGTGCACCGAATTCTTTCCCTGCCACGTGGCAGCTGTGATTGGTGGGCCGGCTTCTAGAAGCCCGTGGGGCGGTGACACGTGGCATGTTCCTATAGGCCGACAACTTCCGGAAGACCCGGAGCACGGGGCAAACACACGCCCCACGTGGACACGTGGCGCTTTTTCATTGGCCCTGCACAGGCTGTTTCCTGTTTGGGAAACACGTGGCGCACCCTGGTTGGCCAATTTGGTGTTTCCTGTTCGGATCTGGATCCCGTGTGGGAGATTCCCTTTTGGCCCATTATAAATAGCCATTTCCACCCCCCTCTCTTTGCACCTCGGGTTGCGTGCCTTAGAGAGAGAATCAGAGAAAACTCCCAATACAAAAGTTGTTCCTCTCTCTCTCTTCTTTCTCTCTCTAGAATCTCAGGAATTTAGGAGTTACAGATAGTGAGATATCTGCGACGCGGCGCACTGCGACGATTTTCTTTTTAGGCCCATTTCCCGTCGCAGTTCCGTCGAAAATTCACTGCGGGCTAACCGGGTGGAATTTTTGGACGATTTTTGCGACAGCGCGACCGTAAGAGGTAGGGCTTCGATTTCCGTGTTGATCATTTTGCTCCATTTCGTACTTTTGGCACGATTCCCGAGTCCTCTTTGACCCCCCTTTTTACCGTGATGGTTTTTGGACAGCACCGACTTCTCCGATTTTTATCTTGACGTAGGAGCGTCAGATCGAGGCGTTTAAAGAGTCGATTTTGATCTACTCTTCGCGAGGAACGCAACCGTGATTTTTCTGGGATTTTAGGAGCTCATTTTAGAGGTGAAAAATTCCTCTTTTTCCGTGCTGTCTGAAAAACAGCAAATATTGTGCTTTTTGGGATTTGTATTTATACCGGGAACGTTGATTTGCAGGATTTGAGGACTGTGGACAACCAGGGGACTACCTGGGGTGTTGTTTGAGCTTTTCGAGGTGGGCGGTTGTTGCTTACCTCATTTTTGACAAGCTCACTGGGATTACTGGAACTCCCTAAAATTTAATTAATGAGAACAATTGGGACAAAATAATATGATAATTGCTGAGAACCGTTGGGACTACTAACAGGACTACTAACAGGACAACTAACAGGACAATTAATGAGAACCATTGGGACAAATTAATATGACAAATGACAAGGACCGCTGGGACAAACTCCCCTAAAATTTAATATAACCCCACAAATGATATGATGACTTATATTGGGACACTGTGACTGAGACAAAGGCTATGATCTCGCATGCAAATGACTTTTATTCAGTGAATCAATTGTTTTAAACCTTTGACACTATTTTACAACTTTTTAAATAAAGACAGTTGCATGCATGCCCGGACATCAGGTAAGGCCACTATTTATTGCTACACTATCATATTGGGATTTGAACATGTTTTCATTGTTGTCCTTTGCATTCATATGTTGTTGCTCAAGTGTGAGCAGGGGTTTGGGATAGTGTAGCCAAGGTTGCATTAGATTGTGGATTTGTGGGGTATTGCGGTGACCGCGGACAGTGGGCGGTCGACCAGATGTTTGTCCTTGCATCAGATAGGGGTTGATTCTGGTTTATTTTGCATTAGATTGTGGATTTATGGGGTATTGCGGTGACCGCGGACGTAGGCGGTCGACCAGATGTTGTCCTTGCATCAGATAGGGGTTGAGCCTGGTTTATTTTGCATTAGCTGGGGTTGGGTTTCCTCTAGTGGATGATGTTTCCCACTTATTGAGTACTATTGCATCTGATTGGGTATCAGGCTTCTTTAGTGGATGGTTTTTCCCACTTTGATCATAGTCATGATCCAGTCCTGCTTTTGAGACTTATCATACCGGCGCGGTTGTTGCCCGGTGAATTTGGAGACTTATCATACCGGCGTGGTTGTTGCCCGGTGGTGCTTTACTCGTGTGGGTCGCTCCCCTCGAGTTCCACTCTAGAGGCTGGGGCCAGACAGTTATTGACAGTTTTGCTATCACGTCGGCGCGGATCTTTGCCCGATGATGAAAGCGGAGCAGGCAGTACCGATCGTGGATCAGATGACGGATTGGGTTATTTTTGGGACAGTTACTATTTACTGATGCATGCATACCGTTTTGATAACCAGTACCGCAGTAGAGGCATGGTAGTGGTAGTTTTACTGTTTCAGTACCTTACTCATCTTACCACTTCCCCTTTTCCCTTTTGCCTCTAGTAGTCCTAGTGGGTGCGTCAGAGTTGAGGTTTTTACCCACTAGGGGAGGCTATTGGTTTATCTGGTAGTTCTCACCCCCATTGTTATTTTCTGTTTCTCTTCTTCTCCCTTATTTTGCAGAGTCATCTGCGGGAGCTGCTAGGCCATCGGCAGCGGATCGAGGTAAGGGGATCGCCGAATAGATAGATCTCCTGGGAGACTGAGAGCTGTAGATAGAGGCTGTACCCTTCACTCAGACTGTGGTATTCCCCTTTTATTTTGGGTCTGGCGTTAGCCAGCTGGTTGTACTATTCTGGTTGCTGGGAGATTATTGTACTTATTACTGATGTGTTTGTAGTCCCAGTCTGAGATACTATGTGGTTCTTCTATTTCAGCTCTGTATTATGCTCTTTTATTGTTAGATTATATCTGAGCAGGTTACCAGCGCTTCGTGTACGCGGAAAAATTCCGTGTGTACGGCGGATCTGTAGACGAGCCCGGGTTCCGGGGCGTGACAGCTAGTCCGAAAGGGATTGGTACAAAACACACGCCATATGACAATTGAGGAACAGTTAGAAATATTTATGTTTTACGTTGGACATGGGGTGGCTAATAGGGTAATTGCTGAAACATTTCAACATTCGGGTGAAACTATCAGTCGACATTTCAACAATGTGCTTCAGGCGATTGTGACGTTGAAAGACGATTACATAACACTTCCGCCGAATAATGTTTCGGTGCATGCCCGAATTAGAGATAATGTCAATTTTCACCCATTCAAGATATGTATGCTTTTATATTAGTTAGTTCACTTATATGTCACCAGTGTACATTATATTAATTGACTTACTATGTTTGATGTTTACTGGCAGAATGCAATTGGTGCGATTGATGGGACACATATTCCCGTGGTTGTCAGCAGGAGCAAGCAACCGAGATTCCGGAATCGCAAAGGATTTACTTCGCAAAACATGATGGCTGCAGTATCCTTCGACCATAACTTCCTATTTGTCTGCACTGGTTGGGAGGGATCAGCAGCTGACATGAGAGTACTCCGATGGGCATGCAAAAGTGGAGGATTCACTGTGCCTGAAGGTATATGGTACACAAAAATTTCTCTTTTACATTACTTTAATGATGGGGAATATAAAAATTAACATTGTATATGTTTCGTAAAATCTATAGTCAAACATTATTTGGTAGATTCAGGCTATGCAAATACAGAAAAATTTCTTGCACCATATCGGGGCGTTACCATATTAGCCAATTTGAGGGAAACACACGAGGTCGCACTCATCGAAGTCCGCCCGACCTATATAATCATCGACATGCACAATTGAGAAATGTGGTGGAGAAAATATTTGGTATTTTAAAGAAGCGGTTCAAGATCTTGACTGTTGCAACACCGTTTCCATATAAAGTCCAATGTCAGATTGCGATGGCATGTTGCGTTATACACAATTTTATTCGACGACACCAAGGTACGGATGCTATCTTTAACGATGTGTTACAGGAAGAATCTACGGATTTAGATGTCGAGGAAACGGTTGATTCTGTTGGTACTACTGAATCACGCAGAGGCGACGCGTTGCGCACAATTATAACAGACCAGTTATGGAATAATCGAAGTTAGATATATATGTGATTGCAATGTAAGAAATATGTATTATATGTGATTGTATGATTACAATGTGGTTGTAAAATAATGTATGAACTGAATTATGTAAAGGACTGAATTATGTGTATTGAACTGAATTATGATTAGAATTGGATTGTATGTAAAAGACTGAATTATGTGTATTGAACTGAATTATGATTACAATGGGATTGTATGTAAAGGACTTAATTATGTGTGATCTTTATGAACATAATGGACTGAATTATATGTGATTGAATTTGCTAATTATTATGTTGGTCCTATAATTGGGGCACTTTCCGTTTGTGTAATGTCATTATTTCTCACATTTGTTTGGTTGATTATTAACAATATTGTGTCATGACATACTGCTTCAATTTTATTTCACATCCAGACAGATTTTTATTGCTATATTGACTTGTTTATAATTAGTGCCGAATTTTTATTAAGTTTTTTTATTGACTATTTTACCCTTTATGATAAATTTGAAAAATAAAAAAATTTATGGTATTAATCAACCTTATAATAAATTTAGATTAATATTAAAAATTAGAAAATATTTAAAAGTACTTAAAAATGATAGAAAATTTTAAAAGAAAATATTTAAAATTTGCTTATCTAATGGTTAATGGTTTGAAAATTACAATGCATCAAAAATTTTAAATATTTTCTTTTAAAATTTTCTATCATTTTTAAGTACTTTTAAATATTTAATATTTAATTTTAAATATTTTTTTATTTTTTAATATTAATTTAAATTTATTATAAGGTTGATTAATACCATAAATTATTTTATTTTTAAATTATATCATAGAGTGTAAAATAATCAATACACATATTTATCCCCTCTCAATTCTTCTTATTCCTCTATACTTAACCAAACACAATTTTTTCTTATTCATCTTATTCTCCTTATTCCTATATAATTTACCAAACATAATTTTCTTTAAACCCGGTATAACTCTTAAACCCAACCAAACAGAAATTTACACTAGTTCCTGCTAATACCATAATTTATACCTATCCTCGGTATAACTAAATTTTTCTTATCCCCGAACCAAACGCAGCCATAGTAAACGTTTCTATTTTTTTTTTTTTAAATAAAAATAAAAAATAAAAAATTTCGATGGTAATTTACCATTGAAATTTAAAAAGGGGAGAAATGCGGGTTACCCGCTTTTGTCCAGCGACAAAGTGAAAGGGTTTTGAAGGGCCCAAAACCCGGTAGGATGTATACTCGGGCTTCTTATAAATATTTGCTGTACGAGCATTTTAAAACACTTTCATTCAACACAGAAAGCAATTTAATTTTTAAATTTTAATTTTAAATTTTAAAGTTTATTATTAAATTTTTAACGAAGCTAATTATTATCTTAGTATTAAGTAAAATTAATTAAGATATAAAAGAAATATATATGAAAAAACTGGCCATCTAATAATAATCTCCGGTCCATCAAAGTGGGTGCGAATCACTTGTTATTGTTACCCGCACCCTAATTTTGGGGTCCCCCAAACACCGCCATTTTCCTGGCACGTGTCGTTC
Organism: Tillandsia fasciculata; assembly: GCA_029168755.2. Taxonomy (NCBI): domain Eukaryota; kingdom Viridiplantae; phylum Streptophyta; class Magnoliopsida; order Poales; family Bromeliaceae; genus Tillandsia; species Tillandsia fasciculata. Next base: position 26,418,582 of record CM054932.1, on the reverse strand, counting down.
CAACACGTGCCGAGCATGCCCATTAATAACCCCCAAGCCATCCAGTTCCTCGTCTCGTCTCGTCTCTATCAGATCCAACACTCCTTCCTCTTTTACTTCTTCTTCTTCTTCCTCGTACCTCCTCCTCCATTTCGACTCCGAAGGAAAAGAAAAGAGAAAGAGAGCGAGAGAGGACCTAGAGCTCCGGCGGAAATGGCGGGGGGTGGATCGTCGTCGGTTCCCGTGACGCCGCTGCTCAAGGACGAGCTCGACATCGTGATCCCGACGATCCGGAACCTGGATTTCTTGGAGATGTGGAGGCCCTTCTTCCAACCCTACCACCTCATCATCGTCCAGGATGGGGATCCCACCAAGACCATCAGGGTCCCCGAGGGCTTCGACTACGAGCTCTACAACCGCAACGACATCAACCGCATCCTCGGCCCCAAAGCGTCCTGCATCTCCTTCAAGGACTCCGCGTGCCGCTGCTTCGGCTACATGGTCTCCAAGAAGAAGTACATCTACACCATCGACGACGACTGCTTCGTGAGTGCTTCTCCATCTCCTCCCTCCCCCTTTCCCTCCCTTTCTCCATTTCCTTATCTATCTTTTGTTTGTCTCTTTTTGGGGGGTGGGGGAAGAAGTTAAATTTGGCTTTTTGGAGATCTGGGGGGAAATTGGGATCTGGCTTTTTGTGATTTCGGGCGGAAACGGAAGGGATCTGGGCGAAAGTTGGGGTTTTTATGTAGTGCGTAGTAGTTTTACATGGGAAATTTTATGTTATTTTTTTGGGTGATTTTCTAGTGGCAATTTGAATCCTGAGTCAGATTTTTCAATTTGATTCTGATAAGGGTTAGAGATCGCTGGCCTTCTTTGATAGTAACTGATGATCATTTCGGATCAACTAACCCAGTTCTGATAATTTTGGATCAACTAACATAGTTCTGATAATTTTGGATCAACTAACACAGATCTGATAATTTGGGATCAACTAATACAGATCTGAAGGTGATTTTTGGTACACTGCTTTGTTATTGAGTATTCAATCTTTAGGTGATTTTTTGCTATATGTTCGATCCTGTTTAGTATATTTTCTTATCATCTTTTCAGTGCTGCCTAAGGATTTTAGGAAATTATGATTCTAAATTCCTAGAATGCTACTCCTTGATTTGTTTGCCCTATCAATGTTACTCTTACATATATTCTAATTAGACCATACGGATAGCAAGTTTCCCTTTGGGAACTCAATGTACATGTTCTACATCTATAACATCTCCTCATTCGGTTCTTTTTGTGGGTAGTATTGGGTAGTATTTGCTTGTTCAATTCTTTTGCATATATCATGTGTAACCATGTTTTTTTTTTATTATTATTTGGGGGTGAAAGATATAGTAAGCTCCTTTTGTTTGTTAGCATCTTTCAAAGCATATGCTTACCCAAAAAAATTCATAAAATTATAATGCATGCTATTGTGAGGCCCACTGGTAGGTGGAGCAGAAAATATTTGTAGAAAATCACTGGTTAACTGGCACGGCTACGTGCTGGCATGAGCTTCGAAAGTATTTTAGCGCACATGTCCACATGACGTTGACTTTTATAACCACCAAAGAATATATATTTTAGTCATTTTTGTCACAGATTATTGGTCAAATGATAACATCATCATACTCATTAGGATCCAGCTGTTATGCTTCAATTGAGGACCGCATTTTGTTTGGTAATTAACAAATCAATCAGCCAGTGTTGTTTGTCCGCATCTATATAGAATACAAAGCATGACACCTTTCCTAATGCAAACGTAAAAGATCTAAATTTTGGTTCTAGACTAAACATGATGAAATGCTCTGAAACCAATGAATGATGCATCTGCCAGTTCATGGTTGATGATTACTACATGGAGGGTGTTCATTTTATTTTAGTAGATTCGTTCTCTCGTGCAGGACATGTTTCTTCTCTGCCATTTTTTCAATGCTGCACACCTAGGATTGTCGGATCGTTGGCGCTAACCATTAATCCCAAAAGCTCGAGCTGTTAGAAATACGCAACCAATTCACTTAAAGCGCACAGACACAGCGCCCACGGGTCTCGACCGGACTCAATCCATCTGGACGTTAGGTCTATTGTTGGGTCTCTTACCGTTAGGTCTATTGTGGACCGCAGCCCCACTCAACTTATTGGGCTCACCCGACTCAACTTATTAGTCTTCTGGACCTGTTGTCACGGGGCAGGAAGTTGGGCCTATTTTAATCCATACATAAATAGCCAACAAGGATGACATAGAAGGACTAGACTTCTGATGTACGACACGTTGGCCGTGTTGCTTTCTGATTCCGATCTTCTTTATGCTGCTTCTGTGATCTTAATTTCTTCTTGTCTTTACCAAATAGGTTGCTAAGGACCCATATGGCAAAGATATCAATGCTCTTGAGCAGCACATAAAGAACCTCCTCTCCCCGTCCACACCTCACTTCTTCAACACTTTGTACGATCCCTACAGAGAAGGCGCGGACTTTGTCCGTGGCTATCCTTTCAGCCTCCGAGAAGGTGCTCCGACTGCCGCCTCTCACGGCCTTTGGCTCAACATTCCTGACTACGATGCTCCCACCCAGCTTGTCAAGCCTCGTGAGAGGAACAGCAGGTGAGGTTTCATTGTGGATAGATTTTGTTTTTAAAAAATTCAACAATTTTGTTCCAAGCCAGTCACCCTTTCTGTTCCATCAGGTACGTGGATGCTGTTCTTACTGTGCCCAAGGGAACTTTATTCCCGATGTGTGGAATGAATCTTGCTTTCGACCGTGAGCTGATTGGACCTGCAATGTACTTTGGGCTTATGGGCGATGGCCAGCCAATCGGGCGCTACGACGACATGTGGGCCGGATGGTGCATGAAGGTCAATAGTCGTTCCGTTTATTTGTTTCTGTCGATGCCAGTCTTTAAAAGGATTAGTGTGCTTTTGTTATTGCGTTAATAATTCTAAGCTTTTTATTTGGGGATAAAATGAATGCAGGTCATCTGCGACCACTTGGGACTGGGAGTGAAAACAGGGTTACCCTACATCTGGCACAGCAAAGCGAGCAACCCCTTCGTGAACTTGAAAAAGGAGTACAAGGGCATATTCTGGCAAGAAGACATCATCCCTTTCTTCCAATCCGCAGAGCTCTCCAAAGATTGCACCACCGTTCAGAAATGCTACATTGCACTCTCAGAGCAGGTGAGGGAGAAGCTGGGGAAGGTGGACCCTTACTTCACTAAGCTCGCCGATGCGATGGTCACCTGGATCCAGGCTTGGGATGAGCTCAATCCTTCCGGAGCCGCCGCTGAAGCAGTCAATGCGAAATAGAGTGGGTAGAGTGATTTTCCTTTTAAATTTCTCTGCAACTATAGTGTCATCGGACCTAAATCTGTTAGGCATTACTCATAATTTATTTTTTTTTTGATAAGTTTTTCATTATGCTAAATGCTTCTCACTGAAGCATTGAGGCACTTTTGCAGTTGGATTATTGTATTCCTGTACTGTTTATCTTCTTCAGTAATTTAAGATGGCAATAAATTATCTCATTTGCATTACTAGAATGAAGCAGAAATTTTTGATGTGAAGGAGTGAAAGTAACACTAGGAAGCAGAACTTTGATGCGTAAGCATATAGGCTGCTTAATTTTTGTGACAATTTGCCTACTTAGTTGTACTTTCCATGTAGATTTCATTGTGGTATCACATGAGATTTACTGAGTTGGTATTGACCCCTTTTTTCTGGGGGCTGAATATGGTAGAACAGTATGCAAGTGCCAACCCATTCCATGTTAAATAGTCAATACTGGGGTATCTAATGAAGGCAACTTCATCTGATGCAACAAAGAACTGTAGACAACAAGAGAATCACCATGTTCACCACTAAGGATGAGTGATTGCCTGCAGCATTTTTATCAGTGGGATCAACCAATTTTGTACAAAGCACATACACACTTCTGAGGTGATTAAGAATCACGTTCAACTCAAAATTTCAGAGGCATGACGTGACCTACAGGATTATCACAACATAGGTGCTACTTCCTTAAAAGATACCGAAGGCAATGCTTCGCCGTTTGAAAGAAGACAAAGCTTCGTGCCGATATTTGAAGCCAAGCATGCCACCACGATACCACATTGGGCGCATGAGATGGATCAGGAAATGTCAAGACCGGCAAGTTTGAGTTGAGTGAACAAAATTTGTTCTGATATGTACATTTCATATAGTCGTAGCGCCATGTTGTTGGAGTCACTTCCGCGGATTAACAATGGCACAGTATCTGCTGAACCTACCGATCCACTATCATATCTGTCCTTGGTCTGTATATTAACAAATGGCACTTATCGTCAGCGACTGCCATTGCACCTGATCGGGCATCAACTCCAATGCATGGTACACTCCCACCTGATTCCAAGAAAAAAAAGTCGCGTAACGTACTGTTACTGAAAGAGGGACTCGTTCGCCTGTTCTTCCATGCAAAATCATCTGCACAACATATGAAACCAAGACAGATTTATCAAAGGAAAGTGCCTGGCTTACATTTGAAACAGCACATATCAGCGCATTTTCTCCCAGTAGAGAGCTCCCATTTGTACAAGAGACCATCAAATGTTCCAACAACCCCATATCCGGCTGAGGCAGCTACAACAGAAGCCCTGCAGGATATAAAAGATCTAGTCATGGAGACGTTCACTCAACATAATCAAATAAAAGATCTTCCAAGGCAAGAAATTAATTTGACAATTTGTGATGAATTCTTGTACCTTCCAGAATTACATTAACTTCTCTCAGTCCACAACTAACAAGAGGCGGGCGCTCAACTAAGCATTTCATTTCTCATATGCACGGTTGAATGGCCTATGCATGTGGCTGAACTAGATGTCATATAGAGATGATTTTGACAGCATAACAACCACCTCGTGACAAAATACACGTACTTTTGAAAAGTATTGATTGCCTTTTCAAGTGAATAAAATGAAACTTCTGAGCCGTTATGTTTCGTTTAATTTTATTAGGCATTAGTAGAACTAGCAGAGCACCATAAAGCTACACTTTTTGGATATTCTAAAAATCTTTAGTGTTTACGGATATTCTAAAAATCCTTAAAACTTCTAATACTTCAAGATCTTACGAGAAGAAACATTACTGTGCCACAAACTAATCAAACAGATGTTATTCTTCTCGGTGGAGATTGGTATATGAATTCCTACCACATCTTATTTTTACTCGGTTGTCTAGCATTTGACAAAATATGCTGAAGCCTGACGACATGATCAAGAATATAAGCCATTTACAAAGATGAAAGCCATTTTTTAGAAAACAATAATCTGGCCTACTATACTAGCCCATCGAGTGACATAATTAAAATTCAAGCATTTAGTGAATAAAGATACAGCAGCTGAGATACCTGGGATCCAACACGCTTCCCATGAAGACCAGGTTCTTGGCTAAAAGAGCTAGCCTCCACCATCTTATGCTATGATCCTTCACCTGAAGATCATGTTGAACCTCTGTTACTGAAGCAGCAGAAACCATGAGCCAAACAGCTACATCTTCGCCGGAAGGAATAAGAAAGGGGAATTCAGCAGCTTCGTTGGACAAATCTTTTGCTGTCATCTCTTTCAATCTTTCCTTGATATTGTTATTGGTGAAGAGAATGCCATAGTTCTGCAAACTGCAAAAGCCTACTGGGATAATTTGGAATACTATGTTGCCTGGAGCTGAGAAGCTGGCTAAACGTGCCCTCTTTGAGATGTCCCTATAATATTTTTAAAAAAGCTATTGATTTACAGAACATAAACTACCCGAATTCACAAAAATAGAATGATGAAATAGATTTGGAAAGACATTAAAAAAAAAAAAAAAAAAAAAAAGGACTGGTAACTCCTGTGAGATTGCAGCTTACCATAAACCAAAACCGCCTATACCATTATGACCAATCACAAGGGTGTTAGCATTTGTTACTCTTTTCAGCTCCACCATCGAACATAACATATCATCAAATGGAGGTAGTACATATTCTTCAGAGATTGTACTGTAAACAGTGGCAAGAAAGAAATGAAGCATTAAACAATAGAGCAGAAAAATAATCATTTACCAAAATAAATGAGATATCACAACCATGTTTTCTACTTTTCTTTGGTGATAAATTATTTCATTGGGTTCCCAAATTTCATGGTTAATTGCAGATAAAAGTTAATTGTGTCAAGGATTTGATAAGTTGAGAAAGGCTCAATAATGTTACAAAAAAAAAAAAAAAAAAAAAAAAAAGTTGGCTGGAATCAGGGTTCATCTTTCCAAATAAACTGTTGAAGGAATAGGCAATCAGTATGCATAGTTACTTCCGTAGAAGAGGCTATTTTGATTGGTCTGGGACTAATGAAGAGCAAAAGAAAAGAAAACCTTAATATTTGCATGCAAGCAATTGAATGGCATGTATATATACACACAGAAAAACAAAAGATACACCTAATGCATCTGCAAATCAAAATCCTATAACGGAGTAAATCATGTCAAGCAGGCACCAAAGAGTATGCTATAGCTTCGTGCTTCTAACTTTGCTAGATCTTTTCTCGAGTTATATGATCAGAGATTCTAGATATTTTACTTGTCAGAACGATAGTTTTACCACTAAATGGTAGCATTCTCAAGTTTTCTGTTTTAAGATCAAGAAGACGTAACATCCATGATGCAATTACAAAACTCCAGAACACTGCTTGTTAAAATTTCAGTAACATGTGAATGACAAATTATCAAACTATTGGATAGTTATATAATACTTACCTCCATTCCAAGTTCATCGTCCAGACATGCAACTTCCCACTCTCTTGAACAGCTATAAGCCAATTTGGTTGACAGACCAAGATACAGCAAACCTTCTCATCTGTCGTCAATTTGATCAATGGTGAAACATACCCAAAATTCACCCGTACAATTTTTACAGCATTATCATCACATTGATCTAATTTGCACATGGGGCACAAGCAAGATATGCTTTTCTTCCTGCCAAGATTCATGATTAATTAGCTTCACACCATATTTAATGATTTCAAAGGCAACATAACCCATAATATCAGGTAGATTTTGCTTGACCTGCAATAAGGTACTTTGATACTGTTAAGCAGGATAAGTGAGTGGCCATCTGGAGTAAATTGCAATCCAGCTCTTTCAAATGATAACTGCAAAAAGGAACATGGGGAATTTCACCCACATTACTGTACAAGAGCAAATGAATTTACTAACAATAATGACATATTTGCAAATAGCTTACATTTCCTTTGAAAGGACCCTCCAGCGGAGGCAACATAAGTGAGGTGTAACCAGTAAAAGAAGGGCATTTTCTACTCTGTTCCTGAAGAGGAACAATATAGATGTAAAGGGATGTATCACAGTCCTCTAGAAGACCACACAACACGCTGATTTGTAAAGAATGATCCTTTGAACTCAAGCTAATAGACAAGATGGAGCTTGGATGCAAAAAACAGCCCACAAGCTCCATAGATCTATCTAGTGCTGTGAGTGATTCTGCATCATGAGATGAGAGTTCATCAAAATGACTTCTTTTGCATAGTTTATCATGGAAAAGATCCTTATGGTCATTATCTGTTGCCACATCTGTTAGTTGCTTTGTATCTGGGCAAGAAAAATCTTTCAGGGCACAATTTCTGCTTTGTTCTGGAACATCTCTCTTCGTCTGGAGCTGCATTTTGCAATAATCCTGAGCTTCATTAGCACCACCAACAGTTTCTACATAATTATTTTCAACATGTAAACGAGAAGGAACACAAGTGGAAGATTTCATATCTTCTGCAACATTATTAACACTTGCTTGAGGAATAACATGAGTATTATACGTTGTGTTGGGATCGTGTGCACAACTATTCTCCATGTTGTTTAGACGTAGTCTAATTTCGTCTCTCATAACTTGACTGGCAGCATATATCCTTTTCTCTGCATCACCATTCGCAAATCCAGCTTGAACAAGTTGTCTGTTAACTAATTTCCCGGGAGTAGCAAATTTCTCAAGATTGGTCTCCCCTAAATTTCGGCAAATAATACTTTCTGATAGAGGGATGTCACATGTTTTAGATGAATAATGTGCATGGAGTAATGCATCTCCTTTCTGAGCATCAGATGGGAGACCATAGGTCGGAAATACTGCATTTTGCATAAAAAACAACGAAGAATTTCCTTTTATATTAATTGGTGCCTTGCTGCCAGGCTTTGCTTTTTCCAGATTTCCAACACACGCTTCGGTAAACTCTGAAACGTTTTGAACATCAAAGTTAACCAGCTTGTGTTGAATGGAGGACTGAAGGTCATCTCGTGACTTAACAGGCATTCTTTGAGAATTAGTAATTCTGGAAAATTCTCTTTCATCCAAGCTTCTATACTCTGAGCAGGGAAGAAGATCGTTTGCACATTGTTCAGTTTTGTCATTTCCAATAGGCTTGAAATTTCCTACAGGTGGAGGAACCGAGATGTCTTTTATGAAACTATTTTTATCATTGCACAAGTGCTGCAAAGAGTCATGCTCGCGAGAAGCAGGATTAATTGATAGAATATGATCAGCGCAGTCAGCACTTCGGTAATTCGATTCCCAATAAGAGATCTCGTTTTTCTCATCTGCTGAGTCACCATTAAACTCTTCTTCTAAACCGGCTATAAGAGAATCAGATAAGAAAAGATCACATTTCTCAAGTTCATTAAATGGCATAACTACTCCATTATATTCACAGCTCTCAATATTAGAAGGCTCTATGACCCCCTCTTTTATGCTGACAGACAACTTTGAAGGCTCAAAATTCTGCTTAATTTCATTCAGATATCCATGACTGGTTTCACAATAATCAGCAGGAGAAGATTTATTAGCCCTAACATTAAAGACAGATGGATCATCCTCCAAGCTATCTGGAACGACATATTTGACATTGTTTAACCTTTCAGAAGATGGCTCATCATTTGGGTGGCAATAATCGTCAGATGGTTTTACTGTGGTTATTTTGCATTCAGAACCGGCCTGAACCAATGTTCCAGAATCATTTTTCTCTGACATTTTTTTTTCTTCTGATCTTTGGACAACCGTTTTAGCTCCAAATTCACCTGAAAAAAAAAACAAACAAACTAGAAGTTCATTTTCTGTAGCATCATATGCCTCTTATGGACAGAAAGCCAAAATGAAAAGGTTCTAAAGAACAATCGAACAAATATCATTGGTAAATTATGATAGGTATCCTGAATAAACTGGTACCTTGACTAATGTCGCCGGTCAGGTGGAAATCACCAACCTTCTGCTCAATATCTGCTTCACGATTTTTACGTCTATGCCTCCTTCTGACATAAGTCTTCTTAAGAAGGGGAATGGCTTGTGGAAGTAAACATGCCATCATGAACTTTGCTAATTCTTGCCCCTCAGAATCCAAATCCATTTTATCAGAACCTGGATTTGAGGAGCTAGGAGATGAGCTGACTTCTTGAAGTGAATCTTTTATTTCTCTGGTACTTCCCTTGAAAATTGCAAAACAGGCATCAACATCTAGACAACAGATGTATATATTTCGATTGTAAAAAGGGGTTGACTATGGACGTGATTAAGCTAGAATGCACAAAGTGAAGGTCAATAAAGACCAGATGCTAACATTGTCCAAAAAGAAGTCCAAACTCATTTTTTTGCTCTTCTCTAAAGTTGAGAACAAGGATGTTCTATTATGTGATTAATAATAGGATGCCTATGTCACTATCATTTGGTACAATAATAGGATTTCCTTGTTTCAATTTAGCAGTTGATGATGTACTGGCAAAAGTGGTAAAGTAAAACTACAGTAGCAAACCAGATAAAAGATGGCAGTTGTCATGATTTAACTTCCGTTATCATGATCCTGATCAGGTCAAAAAACAACCCCAATAAAGAAATAACCACTTAAGCCAACAGTAAATGCAAGAATGCACGGACCACACCTTTGGGAATCATGCAAAAACAATCATGGATCAAATAATGTCTGACAAAACAAGGTGGATAAGATAAAGCAGAAATACGGTCAAAAAAAAAAGGGCAGGAAGTACCTCTCTGTGATCTGCAGAGTAAGGCTTATTCTCCACTGAAGGGAATCTGAAATCCCTATGATGCTTGCTTTCCTCTTGAGAAATTACATGTTTCTCAACAACACAATCAGAATGCTCCACTTCTTCTGATAATTCATTATTGGCTAGCAAGGGATAGCATCGCCCTTCATCCACTGGAGTAGCCTGTTGGATGGCATCGTACCTGCCATCTTTTTCTAACTCACAACCAGACTCGCGTAAATCTTCATTATTTTCGGCAGTTGCAGTATCCTGGCATGCAAAAGAGCCAGACAAATGTTCTTCCAGAAAATGCTGTATACTTTTTTCTTTGGCATGAGAATCAAACCTGCCTAGTTGTTCTGACTTTTCGGATTCTTTCTCACGAAGTAAATCCTGATGATGAACTCTCTTAACTCTTCCTTCTTTTCTTCTGTCTTTTGTCCCTCTCTTTCCAGTGCTATGATGCTTGCTTAAGCAGACAATCGAATCTGAATTTGCATTGAAACATTGAATGTCAACCTTATGGACTGACTGCGAACCACCATCATATAAATTTGGAGATAATGAGCATCTTTCTGGTGCTCTATTGACATCTACCACTAGCTCACGAAGTAATCGCTGAACAAAGGGATTCCTAAACCCAAAAAGCTGCATGCAATAGCAAGGAAGGTTAAGAGAAGAAACTTAGGAGAAATGTGAATACTCTACTTCCACCAGAATATTAATGAACAAATAACATTAAGACAATTATAAGTTTAGGTACACAATTAAAGCATTTTTCCTTAAATAACATCCATGTTTGCCGTTCAGTTGCTCTTGAACCATGAAAACCCTTTCTTTTGGAACTTGAAAAAAAAAAAAAAATATTCAAAATAGAGCAACAAAAGGACCTAGTCTACAAGACCATCAATGAGACACAAATATTCTTAGAGGCAAGTCTTTGACAATATATTGATTCATGCAAAAAGAAATAAATCAGAAAACAATATTGGAAAGAACGGTCATCATGACATAGAGTAGTGGTGAATGAGATAAGTCTCAGAACAGCCGGTCGTAAAATGAAAAACCTTCTCTTGTATAATACTAGGGAACAAAAGAATTGCCACTCAACCATATATAAATCCATTAAGCAGCCAAACAAGAAGAACTTAAACAGAGTACATTTGTTGGCCAATAAATTCAGATAGAACAGTACATACAATTCTTTGAAGATGCCAATAATGTAATATTAAAAAAGCCCCAGGCCCACGAAAATGCTCTAATAAAGGACTAGAAACCAAATTTGATTGGTAAATATCAACATATGAAATATGCAAAGCTTAAGCATCACAATTTTGTAATCAGATAGAGAAATGATCGGAAAACTTGCCTCCACTCCATCCATTTTAGAAGAAAACCTCCTCCCATGCCAGTTTTTAACTCTCGGACCAATCTTCTTGTTCAAATTCTCCCAAGCTATATCAGGGGTCTGCCCGGTGGATGAATCTCCGTCTGTGGATGAGACCTGTATATTGAAATTGCGCAGCTGTTCAATAGTATCAGATAGATCAAATAGACTGAAAATTTAATTTACAAGTAAGCAACACAATATCTACTTGAAACTATCTGATAAGCCACTGCACACACAAACAAAAGGAAGCATCTAGCAATCTCACCACAAATAAAGGCCCATTAAGGCCTTCGTGCACTTCCATCCGAAATGTGCTCCCAGCATGAGTTCGTACTGCCTGATAACCAACAGGATAAGGGTAACGGTCTTTGCCCTATAAGAAGCATGAGGATAATTCCTATATATAAAATCACTCATAAAACCAATAAATAAATACTAACTGGAAACTAATCAGAGATATAGCAACATTCTGCTGCTTCAAAGAAGTTGAAAAGTGATGTGATATCTGAAAAAATAAAAATAAAAATAAAAAGCCGGAAAATAGTGTTTTTTTTTTAGAGAGAAAGGCAGCATGCTGCCGCTTCATTCATGACGAAAATGAACTTAACAACTGGGCAGCCGGTTTCTGCAGTGGAGCAACCGGGCCCAAAAAAAAAAAAAAAAAAACTAGGCACAGAATCTGGTCCAGTTCGATCGACTATTCTAGAAAATAGTGTTCATCGTGATTTATTTGAATTTAACACTTCAAATATTCTTCCCTAGTTTGTGAGATAAATGAATTTACTAGAACTATAAAACAGGATGGCAATTAGTTTGCTAATGTTTCTGATCACCGTGAGTTCTCACTACCATTCAATTACACCCAAAGTATAAAACCAAAACATTGGAATTTATAGAAATTTCCCCTTATTTTTCAGAAGCATTAGAACTTGGTTTATTCGTACAGTCAAGGAACTGCAAAAAGATGACATCAACATAAACAGAAAAGTTCAAAACCGCTCACGAAAGTCACAAAATCTCCTCTTGCAATCGAATAACCAATTCGAACTATCCTTCCCCATGCGAGCAACATATTACAGTTGAGAAACTCGGAAGTAACAAATCGAAACAGATCGAAGCAGGAAAAAGCAGAGGTGTAGGATGAGAAACGCAAACCCTAGAGGAGCTCCAATACTTCTTGTCCCATTGGCCATGGTAGAGTGATCCGATGGAGGTGATCTCCAGGTCATCGTCGCGAGAGTTTTCCATAGATTGAAGAGGAAAACGTCAATGTTGTCTACGAGATCGAATGGATCAGCTGTAGGAGGAGGTCGGGGAATGGATCGATCAGTTGATCCGACGAAGATCGAGAGGGTTTCGAAACCCTAGAGGAGAATGAGGACGATTTTTTTCCTTCTTTTTTTTTTTTTGCCCTGATTTATTTTTCGCGCCAAAAGCTCGGGCCCGAAACTATTTGGCGCCTTCAAAATAGTAGCGTTACTGGTGGGAACGGATCCTCCTTTTGAAATAATTCAGTTTAACCCTCGAATTTTTTAGTTGTTTTAACTTGAATTTGGAAACTTCTTATATTGAGAAATACTGGTTATTATGTACTTGAAAATTGAACGAAAATCTCGCACCTGACTCATCCAAAATCTCAAATAATTTTTAAATATTTTTAATATAAAAAAATAATAATATGATAAGACCAGTATAAAATATTAGATCTTCGAATAAAAATAGTATAGATAGTATTGTTTTTTTATTAAACAATTAATAAAAAAAGTTATTGTTAGAAAAAATTTGTTAAAGTTAAATGATTTTTGTATTGTACAATTAACAAAAAAAAAACAACAGTATTATGTAATTATGAAAAAAATTAAAAAAAATTGGGTGGACTTGCAATTAGTCATAGCATGGCTCCTTTGTATAGTACAATTAACACAAAAGAAAGCATTATATAGTTGGAAACTTTTTGTATTATATAATTAACAAAAAAAAAAAAAACATTTTATTTTTTTAAAAAAAATTAAATAATATAATTAGAGAAAAATAAATTATGGTTAATTGCATACGGCTCCCTGTAAACATATCGAATAGCAGATATATCCCTATAAAGTTCAACTTTTCATATTTATCTTTTCAATATTAGGTTAAATACTTAATCTTGGTTAGTTAGTAAGATAAATTTATTTTTTTATCCTTCCAGATATTTCTGTATTATTTAGAGGAATATATATGAATAACGTTGAGCTTTTGAAGGGATAAATATGAAAAGTTGAACTTTGTAAGGATATATCTGCTATTCGATATATTTACACGGAGCCGTATGGAATTAACCCAATAAATTATATATTTGAAAATTTTAAAACATTTTAAAAAATTTAAGCTACTTTTTATATAATATAATTAACACCAAAAATATTATAGAATTAATAAAAAATAGGCTTTCAACAGGCGGAAATACTCACCTGTACGTCCCCGCTATATTACAACGACTTTTACATTAATTAAATAAGTTTTACATTAATAATCGTAATCTGATCATCCATGCACGATTATTAATTACTAAGAGAATTTTCATTTACATGGATTAATTGGTGCCTATACGACGATCGATATCCAACATTTGAATGCAAAAGGATAGATGGATTTGCTAGTTAACTAGGATGCAACAGCAGTAGTGGCAATGGCGGTTCCTCTCTTAATTAAAAGCCTCCATATTCGTCGTCCCGAAAACTGGTAAGCTACCCGAGCGGCCGTGTCGACCCAGATCGGAGTTATCAATCTTGAGCTCAAATTAATAGATCCGAGCTCGAGTCACTCTCCCAGTCCTCACCACAATGTTCTTCTACCTGATCTTCTCCTCTCTTAAAGCTCTTTCTTTGGCCAACCCAACTCCAATCTCTCTTCATCAGATACCCGTGATGATCATCGCTATATTTATGAATATTGTTCATCACCCTTCTCCTCCTCTCCCCGGGCACAGTTTGATCACCATCATACACATTCCCATAAAGGCCATGATCAGTACCCCTTGGCACATGCATGCATATATATCCTCCTTCCACTACGGCCATACGCCATTTTTGGCGTTTGGCCGATACGTTGCTTCTTCTTCTGGCTATTTACGATATTGGTTCGTGTAGCTACGGCATCTGCTCTTCTCCTTGTAAACGTTCGACCGAGTGTTAAACTGTAAGCAAGGTGTTGTAAATTAAGCCACTCCTCACACAGGAGTACGGGGCTTCGTTGCTTAATTCGGCTTTTCTGAGAAGCGGTTGGCGTGTTCGGAGCCAAGGGCTTCGGCTTCCTCTTTGAAGCCGCTTGTTGGAATAGATAGTTGATAAAGCTAGCCAGCCTAAGCCCGGTCGGGCGAGGTGGGCTGCTTAATGAGTCGTGCACTTCTTATAATTACAAGTACTCGATCCCTTTGGGGATTTTTTTCAAATTAACCCTCTGAAAAATTAAAATTTGTAAAGTAATTCTCTTCAAAAAATATTTATAAAACTAATTCTTCTTTTGCCACCTCGGTGCCACGGTGGGCAGACAACCTGAAGGCGCTGAAGCGTTCAGCGCATTCACAAAAAACTTGTGAAGACGCTGAATGAATCAGCGCCTTCATACTATATGTTGAAGGCGCTGAAGCGTTCAGCGTCTTTACAAGAAAACCTGTGAAGGCGCTGAATGAATCAGCGCCTTCATGGTATATGCTGAAGGCGCTGAATGAATCAGCGCCTTCATGGTATATGCTGAAGGTACTGTTTCATTCAGCGCCTTCAGCATACACTATAAGGCGTTGAGGACTTAGCCATTTTTCGTCGCGAAAAATGGCTAAGTTCTGTGTAAGCGAAAAATGGCTAAGTTCTGTGTAAAGGCGCTGAGCCATTCAACGCCTTTAGTATAAAACACTAAAGGCGCCGAGTTGCTCAACGTCTTTAGTGATTTACACTAAAGGCGCTGAGCCACTCAGCGCCTTCAATACGGAACACTAAAGGCGCTGAGCCACTCAGCGCCTTTAGTGTTTTATACTAAAGGCGCTGAATGGCTCAGTGCCTTTACCTGGACCTACACATATTACTTAAGATCACTTTAAAAAAGTTTTAAATTTATACAACAAGTTGCAAGTAAGGACAATTAACATTGAAAAGGCAAAAACTGCATTCACAAACACCAAATGAAGGTCCAACAATCATTACATTCATAAATGAGAGTTGAGTAATATCAAAAAATAAACTTTACAAAAATGTGTATACGACAACTTTGAACTCAAAAGTTCAATTCCCGGTAACAGAGAGTTGGATCTCGTGAGTTCGCGGCGGCGACGACGACCCATCCGACATCCATCCACTCCTCGTGCGATCTAAGTGATCACTTTCCATACTTTCATTCTAGATAGGTGAGAGTGTGAGATGTACATTATTTTTCTACAGTGTACATGCAGTATTTTTTAAGAATAAGCGATCGCTGGCCGTCGGATCTGCCAACAAAGCCAAACAACCTGGAACTGCACTTGTCTTTATTTACAACGCATATATACAGCAACACCGTTGCCACACTTTCCGGCCCCATCATTAAATCCCCAAAGAAACCCCGGCGATCACTGCATGCCTCCTACACCACAAGTATACAAATCGTGCAGGGACTCCACACATACAACATATCCCTCTGCCAACACTACCCCATCTCCTCCTCTGCTGTTGCTGCTGCCGCCGCGAACTCACGAGATCCAACTCTCTATTCCCGGTAGTAGGAAATTACTACAAACTGCATGAGTTTGCTATATATATATATATATATACATACAAGTTTATACAAATTTAGTTCAGTTAAAAGCTTTCATCACGCACAAGAATAATCTTTCTAACTAATATTTTTGATCAGATTTTTCGCCATTTTAATTATATAGTTTAGAAAAAAAAAAATTAGTATATATTCCGTGTCACACAGCGTTTACAATTCAATAATTTCCAAACAAAAAAAAAAAAAAAAAAAATTGTTATTACTTTTAACGAACTATTCTGTAATAATCCGTTAAGAAGGGAGAATAACAATTTCCCCATTGGTGGAAACAAGATTGTTTCCACCATCTTTTTTTTATTTTTTTAAATTTAAATTAAAATTTATAAAATTTTAAATTTATTTTTTTTATTTATAAATTTTAAAATTTGTAACTTTAATTTTTTATAAATCTAAAAATTTAAAAAAAATAAAATTCAAAAATTTAAAATTTATGCAAATTTTATATATAGAAATTTTTTAATTTATATAAATTTAAAAATTAAATTTGTTGTATCATCTTTTACATATTTTTCAAGATAATTAAAATTTAAAATTTAAAATTTTATAACTTTTTATTGTAACTTTAATTTTTAATAAATTTATAAATTTATAAATTTAATAAATTTTAAAATTCATACAAATTTAAAAATTTTCAACTTTAATTTTAAAAAAATTAAATGATATTATTTACTAAAATATAAACTTTAATTTATATAAATATTAATTATTATTTAATTAATATTTTATATTAATTAATTAGATAAAATATTATTATTTTAAAATTATAATTATTTTTATTTTTTCACTATTTTCGTTTATTCCAACAAATGAACCAAACATAATTTCAGCTATTCCTAATGATAACAGTTTTACAAGCCAAACACTATTTTTTTTTATCCCTGACTTTTCCGAAATAACAAACTATTTCAGAAATAAAAAAATTTATCTCTAAGCTTATAATTTCGGATCCAAACAGTCCTTAGTATTTATATTGGTTGTTGCAAAGCAACAGTACTTTTCTACTTGAGCAGTAAATTTCCTGACTTTACTTATATTGTGGGCAACTTATTATCAAAACTTTTTCTTTATTTCATTGATCATTTTTTATAAATAAATTTAGTTAAAAATATAAAATAACTATACTTCAAATATATGACATTGATAGGCAACTACAATAGTACAATTGATAACTTCTTAAGTTTAACTAGAGTACCATCCACACAAAATAAAAATATTGCTTCACTATTTTATTTTTAAAAATATCTCAATCCAGCAACAAAGCTATTCCAATAAAAATATATAAATTTTTTAATTAAATTTGTATCATGATCTCAAAACCTTGTTCTAAGGCAGGAGAGATAAGTATTGCTTATCTGCAGAAATAAACATAATAAACATCATGATGATATAATATTATTATATGGACATCCTTTTCACATGGTTTTCAGAGTTAATTCAATCTGAGTAGCAACAGAGATTTGACCTAATCGATCTTTAGCTCCACTTATTTATGAATCGAGACAATTGCGCGAGTTCTTTCCCAATAGATTTTTTAGCTCAGCACAAGAGATCGACTGTTAGAGATTAGATCCGAGGCATATGATTATAAAATGAACAAAAGGAATAAATTAATTAATTAATCAAGCAAAAAACGCGTAGCAATTAGTTGGTCTACAAGAATAGTATGAGAGATATTTATGTATATAAGCCTGAATCGAGCACGCAAAATGGCCCCATTTTCAATTTATGTGTTATATTAATAATTTACGGCAAATTAACTATGAACCATATCTTTCCTTGATCTGATCCTGAATTGGGCACAATATGCTGGTCTTGTTTTTTTCTTGTCTATCTCATCTCATTGAAATTGTTAGATGTGACTCCGAAATTGCTTTGATATTATGATTCCGGTTCGCCGACGGCTTCGCGGTGCGACAACAAATTTTATAGATATCTGTGGTAAAAACTCGTTAAATTAGCGTTCTCTTTTCTTTTGCCCTAGAGCGAGATCGAGCGAAGTAATTATACGATCAAGAGTGAAACTCTCCTATTTCGTTCGTAATTTTATTTTCATGCAAAAAAATTTTCACGTAAATCTGTATATTTTGTTTTTATCGTATTTTTTGAGATTTATATTTATGTGGTTGTCGCATTGAGATTTGTTTGGTTTGTGCGTTTGTTGCTAACAGAAATAAATTAATATTCTACTACATATATGATCAGAATAACCTAGCTATAATTATTCTTTTGGACGATGCTAGGTGTACACTCCTTTAGAGATGTACATTCTACACCTCACCCCATCCTGAGATGGATATTATTCCACTCGTCATATCGAGTAAAGAGTAAAATTTATTCCATTCCAGAATAAAATGAAATGTAGAATATACATTCCTAAAAAAATGTATACTTATATATACCCAGCAAATATATATATATATATATATATATATATATATATATATATATATATATATATATATATATATATATATATCACTCTATTCTATTCAATTATTCAATCTTCGCCTCAATATTTGTGGAGGGAGTAGTTGTGCTTGTTCCCGATATACTTTTTTAAGTTTTTCGAGAGAAACAAACAAATAGATCATATCGTCTAGTGGTATTCAGATAACAAACTGAAATTGATATAATTAATTAATTAATTAATGATGGATGTGAAAGTTTCATGTATAATATCTTAGGAGAGATGGCACATTTAAAACTGAGTGTGACCAGTTATCAGATCACCAGTTAAAATATCTACGTTTATATAATTCACGAATCAATTGTTTAGGATTTAATTAAATTTTATATTAAATTAAATATTTAAATTCGATAAATTTATTAAAATTTAAATATTAATTATAATATAATTTTAATTGAACTACAATTTGAATAGCTGTTTTATGTAAGTTATTAGTGATGGTGGCATATTTTATGGTCAAAATATTTATAATTTTAAATGCATTTAGCGCATGAGAGAAGTCTTTTTGTGCTATAAAATACGAGAGAAGGTTGAGAGAGATTCAGAAAGATGATTCGAATTGAAGCTACTCTGCGTAGAATATTAGTCCAGTGTAATTTTTCTGTTGGTTAATGAATCTTATATCATTTGTATGTTTTATTATGATTTTTTCTCTTATTTGCTATTGTGTTGGTGCCGGTCTCTACTGAGTAAATAAATTTATGATAAAAATTTAATTTGATGCGGGTACCGAATCAATTACAGTCGGTACAAGAGCGCATAAAATCTAATATCAAATACTAAATTTTCAACATCAATAAGCTTAAATCTTGTAACAGACCCGAGCAAATAAATGGTTGCACCAAATCAAAGCGGTCGATCTGAATTGTGGTCTACGACAAAACGTTGATGTCATTGTCCTTTTTCAATAGAAAACTCGAATCAGCAACACTGCATGCTCTCCCACCCCAACAGTTGTTTAATTAAGCTTTTATTTTTGCGCACCGAGTGGAAATGGGACCACTACATTAACGTTGGATGTGGCTAAAGGCGCACATGATCCGGGCTAGCTCCGATCGGATTTACGCAGTTGATGTGGTCCACATATGTAGTTTGTGGCGCGACTTGTTGCGTCCAAAAAGGCACAGCACGGCCAATTCTGCTTAGCCCGAGTCATGGATCGCGACTAACGTGGAATCCCATGTGTGGTTCGGGCCCGATCGAAGAACAAACTGGCTCGGGTCCATACAGAGGTGCCAAGTCCTGGTTGGGCCAATTGGTGTTTTATGACACGGCCACAGCAGCCGATCCTGCTGCGTGTATATATATATATATATATATATATATATATATATATGCATGTATAGTAGTCCTCTTCCTTAACTGGATCTCACCAAAATTTACATCCAGAAAATATGTAGAACAGAGGAGAGATATTTATTTTACTTGGAAAGACAAGTTATCAACAACCTATACATATATTATTGGATTTAATTAGTAATATAATCTTATATTTGATAGAAAGGACAATTATAATTCATATTCATTATTGGATTCGTCTGCATCAAATGTGACAAAAAAGAGTTACCAGATATATGAATGCACCGGGTACGTGCAATAATTGGGTCGGGCCAGGATCGAACTGGCAAATTAAATAGTCCGGAATTTGGACTGGGTTTTAATTAAGGGCCTAAATAGACATAAGTCGTCAGCAATTGATCTCCCCTGCTTCTCTACTGCTCTCAAACTGCTACAAAATAGAAAAAAACTGGACCAAAACAGGTAGGGGCAGTAAATAGATGCAGTAGCTATCTAAGCCTTGATCTGAACCTGGTATTAATTGTCCTTATTCGTGGGACAATAATGCTTATGGATTATTAGGGGCATTTATGTCACACCCATGTGAAGAAAAAAATTTCACGTGTGATTTTAGGTGTCGTCGTAGCTTTGTTTCTTAATTAGGCACATTTGTTTGGTCAGAGAATCATGGATATTTTTCTCACATATGCTAAGATTGGTGGATCTTAATTTATGTTTCCAGTTTTTAGTGAGTTAATTATTTTCTAGAAATATTCATATATTTTCATGAAATAGTCTTTGATTATATATATATATATATATATATATATATATATATATATATATATAGTTTGGCTACTATACTATTAATAGTATCAAGTTATTGGTGCTATCAAGTTTTTTTATTCTTAGATCAACTTCTTTGATCATTTTTACATGTTAGATTTTATTATTTTTTCAACCACCTAGTAAACCCAAGAGACTAACTATCATCTCAACCACACATCTTTTAATTTAAGAGTTAAAAACTTAATAACACCAATAACTTGGTACTATTAATAATATTCCAGCCTCTCTCTCTCTATAGTAGTGACAGATCGACCATAGTAACTATACTTTTCATTCCTTTTTTTCTTTTTTCTCGATTTAAAGTGCATGGATTTCTCTTTTCGTTTAATGATTTGTGCATTCAAATCAATGAAAATACGCTTGCTAATTAATTAATTTCTAGATGTTGGAGAAAATTAAATGCCAGTGAGCATCACATTTGCTTTTGACAAAACAAATTTGAAATAACTATTTAATCATTAATTCAATGCACACCAGGCGTTTTTAAAAAACATGCAAGACTAGATTTATTGTGGAGCATAAGTACTAATCAATTATTCAAATAATAAGCATTAATAGAAATGACACATCTATCACACTTAATGATTCAACCACAACGCTCACAAATTTCAACCAGACTCAATCTATTTAAATATTAGATTTATTGTCAGGCCTCTTGCCGTTAGATTTATTATGAATCGTAATTTCACGTAACTTACAAGATTCATCAAACTTAACTTATTAATTTTTCAAACCTATTGTTATGAAATAAAAAATTAAATTAAAATCCAATGTTTATTTTTTTCTTCACCAGTCCTCTTAAAGTTATTTTTAAAAAACTTACAAAATTACAAAGGGATTCTCCCCCGAATGAGTGGTTGCAGGAATTACAACCCTTTTTAAATGTGGACTCAGCATTTATGTTTTAATACATTAATGCATAGTGCTATATATGTTATCAAAATTTTCAAGTATTTAGCGGACGTTTTCTTCACAACATGTGGTAGTTCCTATGAATAGTTAGTCACTATGCTTGCGTTTGGTTTAGATATAAGCAAAAATTGACTATTCCTGAGATATATATAAGTTATGGTATTAGTAGGAACTAAAGTTAATTTGTGTTTGATTGAGTATAAGAGTTGTACTGAGGATAAAAAAAAATATGTTTGATAAATTATAGAGGAATAAGAAGAATATAGTGGATTAAAATTTTTCTTTTCTATTTTGCCCTTTGAGATTTAAATGTAAATTAAACTATTCTTTTCTATTTTGCCCTTTGAGATTTAAATGTAAATTAAACTATTATTTTCTATTTTGCTCTTTGAGATTTAAATATAAATTAAACTATCTCTAGCAACAGGGGATAGGCAGCATACACACCAACAACACATAAGATGGCAACAGAGGACAGACAACATACACACAACCAGCATACAAAAGATCATGCTACAGCCCACATAACGACGATAGATAATGTCATACCTTTATGCGGTGTTCCGAATCTGGGAAGAAGAAAATGGACGGCAATAACGCGGCGTTCGGCAAGGTAAAGCTCTGTTGAGGTATAGGAGGAGGGGCACCGGTCGGTCGAGGAAGAGGAAACGCGGAAGAGGAGGAGGGGCACCGATCGGTCGCGGAAGAGGATGAAGGGTACCGGTCGATCGACGAAGACGAGGAGGGTCACCGCTCGGTCGAGGAAGAGGTGGAAGAAAAAGGGTGCTCGATCGGGGGAAGAGAGGGGAAGGGAAAGGGTGCTCGATCGGAGGAAGAGGAGGAAGGGAGAGTATTGCCTCAGATACCGTGCGGGGCAGGAGAAAAAAGAGTGTTGTTCCACAGGGGGTGGGAACTGTTGTTCCCGCTATGGCGGGTGGGGCCCAAAATCCTGTTGGGGTATAAGGGGGGGATAACCCCTTTATCCCCCCTTATACCAGTTACCAAACACTCCCTTATACCGTTAGAGAATAACAAATATTGAAATAAATTTTTTTATTTTTAAAATAATTTATTATTTCAAAATAGTTAGAAATAAAAGTAAAATTGTATTTAGCTTGTAATATTGTTATTCTTAAAAGTAACTAAAATTGTATTTGATTAATTTTATAGAATAGTAGAGAATAGTGAAAAAAAATGATGATTAAATTTAATATAAAATAAAATTTAATAAAAATAATTTATTGTAAAAATAATTTATTATAATATTTGATAAAAATAATTTATTATGAATTATAATTTAATAAAAAAATCAACTTCTAATTAAGCTTAAATTTAATAAAAATAATTTATTATAATATTTAATTATAATTAATTATAATATCTAAATAAAAATAATATGTATTAATATATATAATTACTAATTTTATAATAAAAATAATATATTATAATATATAATAAATTATGTCTACATAATTTAGTTTTAGTTTAATTTATAATTTTAATAAAGTTTAAAATTAATTTTTAGAATAACACTATTTAAAAAAATAATGAAATAATTTTAATAAAATTTAGAATTTATTTTTAAAATAATACTATTCTACAAAAATGATGAAATAGTTTATTCCAAGCTATTCCGGAATAACCGAGAATAGCAAAATTTTACCGAAATAACATATTCCAGTCAAAAATTATATTGTTTGACAAAAATAACGGAATAAAGTAAGTTATTCTCTCTTCATCCCTCAATCAAACACTGCTTAAAAAAAAACTCAAGAGAGAGAGAGAGAGAGTGAAGGAGATACCTGATTCAAAACATAATAAAGGTATTAAGAACTGGATATTTTGAAGAACATTGTTTGTATTTATTTCTCGATCCAATATTGGATGAGACAAAAAGTTAGTGAGCAAATACATTATGGACGTACGGGTGCAGCATCTATCATGGGTGTGAAGGAGATACTTGATTCATCTACATGCATGCATGTCTATTCTGTGCATATATTAAAAGCTATATATATATAAGCCAGTAAGAAGGAAACGAGCTCAAGAAATATAGCAGATGAAAGCAAATGATTTGATTACTATGCGCCTGATATATGATTAATTTTTTAAATCTTTTGCTTGCGTTTGGAAAAAGCATGATAAGTTGAAACTTTATGTTTAATTACCTAGTACAAAAAATCTACGCATGCGCATCACGAAGCACGAGCAGTGCATGTATGTCCTACTTAAGATCGAAGCTATATGGAGACCCACAATGATCTCCAAAATTTTTAAAATTATATATCAGTCAACTATTAAGTTATTAAAAAAAATAAAAATAATATAAATTTTAGGGGTTAAAATATTTTTTTTTTAAAAAAATAATGTTATATAAATATATATAAATTTAATTGATTCAAACGTATCGTAATACTTGATTTGAAAATTATGAAAAATCTGAATATATATCGTAATAGTTGATTAGCAAATTATACTAAATTTTTTAAAATAATTTTTTTTAATAGATATCTAAAATATTATTATTTTAATGGTAAAGATAACTATACTCTATTCTTTTTTAAAAAATATATATATTAAAAATCAAAAGCTAATGAAAAAAAAAAATACTTATATATAATTTTTTATTAATAATTTTAAAAATTTTATATATTTGTATAATATATTTTTGACCCTCCTAAAGTTAAATTCTAACTTCGTCCTGATCGTACCTAATTTAACATCACAAATTTGTATATTTTGATGCTCGTAAGTTTTTTTATCGTTAGATCTATTTCGTTGACTAATTTCATCAATTATATCATACTATTCAACCAACCAACCACTTAACTCAGGAGGCGCATTATCATCTTAACCAATCATCAATTTTGTGCTTTTAGAAGTAAAAAAACTCAATTTTATATATACTTAATTCGCCTAATACACCAACCCATCCTAATTATTAAAGAGGTGACAATATAACTATACCTTTTTTTATTTTTTAAAATATTTTTTATGCCTATAAATAACTAATGGCGCATATTAATTACTTCCGCTTATAGCACATGATGCAAACAAATTAATAACCACTCTAGCGACTGGTGATGCAAATGTATATCTTTAAGCTTGTCGGTTGTTTTTTGATACTACATTAATTGTTCGTACATCTAGTTTACATTCCTGGTAAATCGTCTAGTTTACATTCCTGGTAAATCGTTCGCACTTAATTACTTGGGTTTTTCACATAATAACACATATAAATAGTAGAGAAGCTGCTGTCACCTCCACTACAATAAAATTAGACTATAACGACATTTTTAAGTGTTTCTAAAATCTAAAAAAAGTGTCGCTGACAAAAATACCAACACTTATTGTTAGTATTGCTATATGTGCCGTCGCTAGGGTGTATAGCGATACATTTTTATAATGTGTCCCAAAAATGTATTCCTATAACCTAATTTTGGATATAGATGGAATATAGATAGAAGAACACTTATACAAAAGTGTCACAAACATGTGTCCCTATAACCTAATTTTATTGTAGTGCTCTATCTACTTACTACATGATTTGTGATGGATGTTTTCAATTTATGTGACAGTTTAACCAAACTTCTATCCAGATTTTAATTGCAACCATCTTTAACAAGAGGACTCAGTTAACAAAAATAGAACTACTTTGGATCCTTGTATGCCTGCTGTTGCAGTCAAAATTATTAAAACAAAATTTGAGAAATAAATTGAAATATTTTTTTTTTTATAAATACTATTTCGCCAAACCTTATATAAGTCGATTAGATCGATTGTGTTGGACTCAAAAAAAATCATTACGGGGCAGATCAATGTGGTCAACCGGCTCTATCAAATTGAAAGACGGCGTCACGTGGTGAAGAAGTCGGTCAACTTGGTCAACCGATATGGATAAATCGAAAGACAACACGTGGTACACTATGAGTCGAGAAAAAAATATCTGAATCCAAACGAGTTATAGACGGGAATCGACTGAGATCATGGGGCGTGGAGTTTGCGGCCGGCATGATTCTGGCCCAAACACGCTCCACCAAATATGGCCAAAAAAGACGTCATTGTCCAAAATGATGAGTATTTTCACGATGAAATATGGCCGAGTGATGCGTCATTATCCAAAATGATGAAGTTTCAAGAGAAGTCTGCACTAGTATAAATAGGTGAATCTTTCTCTAAAAAAAGATTATGCAACCTCGTAACTCAGCGACCATTGTTATCTTATTCCTTTCAATTTCAGTATCTACCGTATTCTAGTCTAGATTTACTGCTTTCTCTGCCGTTCTTCTTGTATAATCTTTCTATTTTTCTAAAAATAGTCTTTTTGTAATCGGTTACTCTCCACATCAATACAAGATCGATTCATCTCTTTTAAGCAGAATCTATTTTTAAGTTCAATTTGTGTTTGATTGAGAAGAATTCAATTGAGCCGATCCCTACTTATTCTGATCGCTTGATTCGAGACCCATTCAGAGGATCAAGCCAAGAGCCAATCTTCGACCAGACACTTTCGACGTTCCACTTTTGGTTCGCACCCCAACAGATTGGTAGTAGTCCTAGTCTAGCAAGATAGGTTTGTGTGTAGATCATTCTTACATTGTTCACATTAAATCAGGGGCCATTTATGTAGCTAAGTTTTCTTGAGAGGATACAAAACCAAGGTTTTTTTTATATATTTATTATGTTATATTACCAATTTGAATATATATATATAGAGTCTAAAAACTATACGATCGTGCTATCAAATTTTTACAGTTAGATTTATCATTTTGACCATTTTCATCACTTAGATCATACTATTCTACCAACTACGTATCTTTATCCACAGGTCCAAAACTTAATAGCATAAAAAACTTAGTGCTAATAATAATATAGTAGCATATATATAGTAGAGCTTACATATTTTCAAAAGCAAAAGCCCAATTATGCTTGTAAATTTTTTACCATTGGATTTGTATTGAAATTTGTGCTATTATAAAGTCAACTAAAGAGAGAAAAAAAAATAAATATATAGCACAAATCTCAATGCAAATCCAATGATAAAAAATTCACAAGTATAGTTGGATTTGTGCTTTTGAAAGTATATAAACCCTACTCTCTCTCTCTCTCTCTCTCTCTCTATATATATATATATATAGAGAGAGAGAGAGAGAGAGAGAGAGAGAGAGCTAGGCTGGAATGCTATTAGTAGCACCAAGACATTGGTACTATTAAGGTTTTTAACCGTTAAATTTAAAGATGTGTGGTTGAGATGATAGTGGACCCCTTGGGTTTAATAGGTGGTTGGGAAAATAGTAAAATCTAACGGATGAAAATAATCAAGGGGGTTGATCTAAGGGTAGAAAACTTGATGGCACCAAATGCTTGGTGCTGTCGATAGCATAGTAGCCGGACTCTCTCCCTCTCTCTCTCTCTCTCTCTATATATATATATATATATATATATATATATATATATATATATATATATATATATATATAAATAAATAAATAAATAAATAAATAAATATATATATATATATATATATATATATATATATATATATATATATATATATATATATATATATCTTGGCTAGAATGCTATTAGTAGCAAACCGGCTCGTTTGCCACCCACCCATTTATTTTCAATAATGGAGCTTCCAAATCGACGATCGGTATCGTTAAATATGATCTAAACCATTTAAATTATTTAGAAACTAAATTTTATATTTTTTCGATATTCGTTTCTAGGCCATCAAGTGGACAAAAAAATAAACGACAGAAAATAAATATCTTTCGAAAAAAAGATGATAGGAGTTTTGTAATAAAGATCAAGAGAGTATAGATTTTATTTTAAATAATTTTTTTAAAAAATTAATAAAAAAATAATTAATTTAGATCTCTTTGCACCGTTAAACGAGCAAAAGGATTATATCTACTATTAAAATTATAAATTTTATAATTTTTTGACCATAGGTCAATAATGTCGAAAAGATTTGAAATTTAATTTTTAAATACTCCCAGTGGTCTAGAT
Organism: Tillandsia fasciculata; assembly: GCA_029168755.2. Classification (NCBI taxonomy): domain Eukaryota; kingdom Viridiplantae; phylum Streptophyta; class Magnoliopsida; order Poales; family Bromeliaceae; genus Tillandsia; species Tillandsia fasciculata. Next base: position 26,390,841 of record CM054932.1, on the reverse strand, counting down.
CATATTCAACGGTGCCGATCGTCGATTTGAAATCTCCATCATAAAAAACAAATGGGTGGGAATCGAGCCGGTTTGATACTGATAGCATTCTAGGTCATTCTCTCTCTCTCTCTCTCTCTCTCTATATATATATATACACACACACACACACACACACACACGGTGGAATGCTATCGATAGCAAAGCGGACTTCGCTGCTATCAATTTGTTTTTAATAATGAAACTTTCAAAACGACGATCGACACCGTTAAATATGATCTAAACCAATAAAACTATTTGAAAATTAAATTTCATACTTTTCGATATTCCTTTCTTGTTCAACAAGTCGGCATAAAAATGAACGGCTGAAAATAAATATTTTTCAAAAAGTGATGATATGAGTGAGTATAAATTTTGTTTTAAATAGTTCAAAATTTTTTTTAGCAAAAAATTAATTAATTTAAATTTTTTTACACCGATAAATAAGTAAAAGACTAATATCTATCATTAAAATTATAAATTTTACAACCATTTGATCATTAGGTCAATAATGTCGAAAAAAAAAATAAATTTGATTTTTATATATTTTCAGTGGTCTAAATCATACTCATGATGGAATTTACATGGCATAAAATATTAAACCAATAAATACCAATATCCAGGATCATAAATAAAACTGTAAAATAACTTACAGAGCGCCATCGAGAAGAAATTCTTTAGTAAAGAGCGGAAGCAAAAATTCGGTTGTAATACCAAACAGTACCGGCCGAACTAGGTAATCTGGTTTCTCCTCCTTTCTCAGGCGTTCTTCCGTATGGTGTGGATTTAATGGATAATCTTACCAGAATGCACATGAGTAGGTGGCAGGACCAGTACCCCTTTATATAGATTCCAGATCGACTTCCCATCAAAGTCGGTTAGGATTCTATTTAATTTAAACGGATAGGAAAGGGATAAGATATACCATATCAAGTAATTCTATATCTTTTAGGATTGACCTTATCTATAGTAAATCCAAATTAAATATAATTAATTAGGCCACATATATGGAAATCCTAACAATCTCCCACTTGGCATATATTAATTATATTTCATGAACGGATTTCTATATTCCAAACTTTATTGCGCATTATTGGAAACTTTATGGTCAAATACCTTAGAACTCACTTGATCCTTAACTCAAACTAAAAGACTACAATGATAGGAACTATGGCGGTCCACCTTTCTATATTGAAATTTTCCTTCCATAATTACCATATCATCTTCATCTCCTAGCCAAGCACTTTATATGGCACAACTTTATGAATGAACTAAAAACTATATGTCCATTCGTTAACAGACAAAGCTTTATGTCTATTAAACGGTCCAATACAGCTGCATCAAAAATGTAACTTTATAGAAAAAGATAAAAATAATGTCATAATCTTATACATCAAAAGAACTCATTAGACCCATGCTGCAAACATGATCTTTATATGACCCAGGTGCTAGCCCCTTGGTCATTGGGTATGCAATCATACACTTGGTACTGATGTATTCAATTCTAACATATCCTTCATTTATCTTCTCTCTCACCACAAGATACTTGGTGTCCAAGTGTTTACACCCCGTCGTAATCTTGTTGTTATTGGCAAAGGAAACAGCAGCTGAACTATCACAGAAAATCTTTATTGGACGAGCAATGGAGTCCACAATCTTTAAGTCTGTGATAAAATTCCTAAGCCAAATAGCCTGTGATGTGGTCACATAACATGCAATGTACTCTGCAGCCATGGTCGAAGGAGCAGTAATACTTTGGTTGCTGCTCTTCCATGAAATCGCTCCACCAGCAAGCAGAAAAATATACCCAATTGTAGACTTTCTGGTATCCGGGCATCCCGCAAAATCAGAGTTTGAATATCCGATCAGCTCCAAATGATCTGATCTCCTGTATATCAGCATATGATCCAAAGTACCCTTCAAATACTTCATAACTTTCTTAGCAGCCTTCCAATGCTCCATACCTGGATTACTTTGATACCTGCCAAGCAATCCAACGGCAAAAGCAATATCCGGACGTGTGCACGTCTGTGCATACATAAGACTACCAACTGCAGAGGCATATGGTATGATTTTCATCTGTTCAATTTCTAATTGGTTCTTGGGACACTGAAAAGCATTAAGCTTATCCCCTTTCTGAACGGGACCAACACTCGGTTTACAATTATGCATTTCAAAATTTTCCAAAACTTTCTTTATGTAGGCCTTTTGAGATAGACTGAGTAAACCTTTATGTCTCTCTCTTTTAATTTCAATACCAAGAACATATGAGGCCTCACCTAAATCTTTCATTTCAAAATTTTTGGAAAAGAAATTCTTTAGTGTCATGCAATAGTCCGAGATCGTTACTGGCAAACAAAATATCATCAACATAAAGGACTAAGAAAATTATTTTACTCCCACTAACCTTCAGATATATACATTGATCAACAATGTTTTCTTTAAAACCAAAGGTTAAAACGGTTTGTTTAAACTTTAAGTACCATTGTCAGGAGGCCTGTTTTAGTCCATATATTGATTTCTTTAATTTGCATACCAAGTGCTCCTTATCCTTTTGCGAGAATCCTTCAAGTTGACTCATATATACCTCTTCATGAAGATCTCCATTTAAAAAAGCAGTTTTTACATCCATCTGGTATAGCTCTAGATCGTAATGAGCAACCAGAGCCATAATCACACGGAAAGATTCCTTTCTCGATACCGGAGAGAAAGTCTCTTTATAATCAATGCCTTCTTTCTGAGTAAACCCTTTCGCCACAAGACGGGCCTTGTATTTCTCTATGTTACCTTTGGAGTCCCATTTGATTTTATAAACCCATTTGCATCCTACAGGTTTAACTCCTATAGGTAACTCAACAAGATCCCATACTTTATTGTGGTTCATGGATTCAATCTCATCTTTCATGGCATTGTACCATTCTGTTGCATTACTGCTATTTATGGTTTCGAAAAAACTAAGAGGATCATCAAAATTCTGACCATTCTCATAAAGATAGACAATATAATCGCTAAACATAGCCGGTCTTCTCTGTCTTGAGGATCTTCTTAAATCTATCTGATCATCCACTTGTAAATCTTGATGTGGATTATCAATGATAGGTTCACCTTCACTTTGTGGTTCCAAAATAACTTGTTGTTCTATTGGAACTGGAACCATCAAATTATTAGGAACAATAATGGGTATATTCTGTACAGAATCTATATGCTCTTGAATTTCATCAAATTCAACGAATCGAGGTTCAGAGCTCCCACTAACTGTTTCATCCTCAATAAACCGTACTGTTTTAGTTTCTGCAATCTTTATAGGAAGTGATGGACAGTAAAACTTATACCCTTTGGACCTTTCTGAATAACCAATAAAATATCCTGAAATGGTTCGAGGATCCAATTTCTTTATTTGTGGGTCATACAATTTGGCCTCAGCTTGACAACCCCATGTATGAAAATGTCTTAAACTGGGTTTCCTACCTGTCCAAAGCTCAAAAGGAGTCTTAGTGACAGCCTTAGTAGGGACCCGATTAAGAATATATATGGCAGTTTTGAGCGCCTCACCTCACAATGATATCGAAAGGGTAGAATTACTGATCATATTCCTGAGCATATCAATTAATGTGCGATTCCTTCTTTCAGCAACACCATTCTGCTCAGGTGTGCCTGGCATGGTGTACTGTGGAACAATCCCGCACTGCTCTAGAAACTTAGCGAAAGGCCCAGAAATTTGGCCTTTATCTGTCTGTCTACCAAAATATTCACCACCCCTATCTGATCTGACCACTTTTATCTTTCTCTCGAGTTGATTCTCTACTTCAGCCTTATATGCCTTAAAGGCATCTAATGCTTCAGATTTCTCTTTAAGCAAGTAAAGATAGCCATATCGAGAGTAGTCATCAGTAAATGTGATAAAATATTTATGGCCAGTAAACGTAAGAGGGAGAGGTCCGCATATATCCGTATGAATCAGCTCTAATGTTCCATCACACCTTTTGGCACCTTTAGAGGAGGTTTTGGTCTGCTTTCCCTTTATGCAGTCCACACATGTTTCAAAATCAGAGAAGTCAAGATCATCCAAAATTCTTTCTCTAATCAACCTTTGGATTCTCTGTTTCGATATGTGTCCCAACCTCCTATGCCATAACATGGATGACTTTTCATTATTAATGCCACGTTTTGATCCAACATTTCCGTGCATGGTAAGAAGGATTTCACTATACGAATGATCTAAAGATACTTTATATAGATTATTTTTCAAAACACCAGAGCCAACTATCTCAGATTTGTAGGATAACGAAAAAACTTTATTATCAAAATTGAAACTATATCCCAAACCAACAAGTTTCGAAATAGAAATTAAATTCTTTGAAAAATTTGGAACATAAAAAGTATCACTTAGATCCAAAACATAACCACCAGAAAGAACTAATCTAAATGTTCCTACAAATTTAACTTTAGTTGGATTTCCTTCAGCAGTATAGATAGTGGCTTCATCTTTATTCGGTTTTCTGCGGTTTAGAAATCCCTGCACGGAATTCGCCACATGGCATGTGGCACCAGAGTCAATCCACCAAGTATTAGATGGAACAGAAACTAAATGCAACTCATGCATCAAAACCAGAAACTTACCTTTCTTCTGGAGCCATTTCTGATACTTTAGACAGTCTTTCTTTATATGACCATTTTTCTTGCAAAAGAAGCACTTGGGAGTCCAATTACTTGATTGGCTTTGTGAACCAGACATGACTTCCATATTCTTTTTTTTTTGAGTCATTCTTGCCTTTACCATTCTTAGTACGCTTTATTTGTCCCTTGTGAGAAACAAAGTCAACTGTATTTTGTTTTTCTTGTATCAATCTGCCTTCCTCTTGCACACACATGGTCAACAATTCATTGATTGACCATTTATCCTTATGTGTGTTATAAGCTATTGTTTGGTTCGGGTACAAGGGGGGATATCCCCCCCTTGTACCAAACACAATGGAACGGGGGGGGGGGGGATTGGAATCCCCCCCTTTTCCCTCTTTGTTCGGTACAACCCCGAATTACTTCCCCCCCCCCCCTGGAACAATACCCCCGGAACAATACATTCTCTCTCCTCTCAATTTTTACCCTCATCTCTCTCTCTCTCTCTTCCATTATTACCCTCATCTCTCTCTCTCTCTCTCTTCCATTATTACCCTCTTCATCTACCTCTTCTTCTCCCCTAATCTGAGCTTCTCTTCTCCTTCGTCCTCGCCGGTGGTTGATCCCTCCCTTTGTGAGCCGCTCGCCCTCTCGTTCGACCGCTCTGTGCCCCTCGGTGCCCCCCCTGTGCCGCGCGCCATCTCTTCGCCATCTCTTCGCCTGAGCTGTGCCGAGCGCCATCTCTTCGCCATCTCTTCGCCTGAGCTGTGCCGAGCGCCATCTCCCCGATCTGTGCCGCGCGCCATATCTTCGCCCGATCTGTGGCGCGCGCCATCTCTTAGCCCGACCTGTGCCCCTCGGTGCCTTATCTTTGCCGGTGCTTGATAAGGGGCCTCCCCTTCACCCGATCTGTGCCTTTGTGAGCCTTGATCCCTCTCCTCCGCCCGATCTGTGCTTTTGTGAGCCGCGCGCCCTCTCCTGCGCCCGATCTGTGCCCCTCGGTCCCCGATCTGTGCCGGTGCTAGCAAAGTGGCCTCTCCTCGTACTCGCCGGTGGTTGATCTCTGCCGCCGTGAGCCAAGCACCCTCTAGGTGCGTGATCTGTGCCCCTCTGTTTGTGATCTGTGCCCCTCTGTGTGTGATATGTGCCTTTGTGTGTGTAATCTGTGCCCCTCTGTGCGTGAACATATGCCCCTCTGTGCGTGAGCTGTGCCCCTCTCTGCGTGATCTGTGCCCGAGCTGTTGAGTTGTACCTTGCATCTTGCCCACCGCGACCCTTCTGTCCGATTTGTGCCGAGGATCTGTGCAGAGTTCTCCGCACCTTGTTCTGTTGCCTCGACCCCGCGGCTGCCCTGTGCCTGAGCTTTGCCCGCACTCTGTTCTGTATCTACTCTCTCGCTGTGCCACATCTGTGCCCGACCTCTTCTCTGTCCCGCCAAAGGTGCTATCCTAATCCTTTGTCTCTGCTTGCCCAGTGTTGTCTCGAAATAGATTTACATGAGATTGATATATCTTCTATATCTAATATGTGCCTTAATATGTGGTGATGCTGGTATCGCATGATGAATTAGTACGTTATTGTGGGATGATTGTTATTCTCTCTGGCGATGATGACGGTTGCCATAGGCAATAGTTGGATGGCATGGATGTAAATCCACTGCAACCCGTTGCTTCTTGGAAACCATTTGAGCCCGTGTACATAACAAAATTTTGTTCGGCGATGATGACGGTTCCTATAGGCAATAGATGGATGGCACGGATTTTTAATCCACTGCAACCCCTTGCTTGTTGGAAACCACTTGAGCCCGTGTACAGAACAAAATTAATTTCGGCGATGATGACGGTTGCCATTGGCAATAGATGGATGGCATGGATGTATAATCCACTGCACCCCCTTGCTTGTTGGCAACCACTTGAGCCCGTGTAGTAAAAAAAAAAAAAATTGATTTTGCAATTATGTACAAAAGAACAAAATGCTAATAGAATCGCATATCCTATTGGACGTCATTATCGATAACTGTTGATGCCAATGATGTTAGTCAATTATAAATATGTAGTCTTTATTTTTCTAGCTGACATCCCTCTTAGCATACATGTCTTTATTTATTATATGTTGTACAATTTGTTTAGTATCACAAACTTTCAATGCCAGTTATGATTTGCATTTGATAACTCAATTTTCTTTTGTAATCTCGATAAATTTGACAGACCCCTTACCTTACATGTGTTTAACTTTTTTTAATAGGTCATTTGTAATATTGTTTGCTTCGCAAATTTTTCATTCAACTAGTCAAACCTTTTTTTATTTGCATATAATACAACGACTGCTTTGCCATTTTATATTTATTGAACAAACTTGAAATTCTAGTTGCACAATGATAAATATATAAAGGAGTACGTCCATTAACTACAGATGCGTCCTTTTAAGAGACTTGTAATTTCCGGTCAGAGCAGTCAGGGGGACATGAATAACCCACAAGGTGCCAGTGGATCTCGCCCTCAAGCGTGGTCGCGAACACCCAACTGGACCGCGTCGTTGGATGCTTGTCTGTTAGCGTTGTTGTCTGAGGAACATGCCTTAGGCAATAATGTTCATGGAACATTCACGACCCTTGCATGGGTTAGAGTTGTTGGAGAGGTAAATAGACGAAATAATTTAACCCTTACGAAGGATCAGGTAAAAAATAGATTGAAAGTCTTGAAGCGCACTTTCGCGTTATACCATTCGTTGGTCAACAAGAGCGGATGGGGATGGGATTTTAACCTCAATATTCCCACGCCTGGCGATAGTGCTGACTGGGATGCGGTGATCGCGGTAATGTGATTCCATTTCGGTTTTCAGAATTTTTAATCGAGTATAATTGTTATTGTTAGACTAATATAATTAACCTACCTTCAGGAAAACCCGGCTTATGCCAGATGTAGAGATAAACCATTTCCTCCCTATAAGGATATTGAGTTCCTTACGGAGAAGACCACCGCAAGTGGCAGATATAGCTTTGCTTCTGTCATGCCGCCCACTACCACTATAGTTAGCTCGTCCTCCTCATCCCCTGGTGAGGGTGATAACATAATTGCTCCTAGATTGGAAGGTTTATATCTCTTACCTCCTCCATTTGAAGCAGGGTCATCTGGGCCACCAATGAATGAATTCATGGAAGGTGGAGAACCCGAATTGACACCAAGCCCTGATCACCCCAACAAGAATACCAGTGGGTCGGGACACAGCTCTGGCAGCAAGAGGCCTCGTTCCCCACTCCCCGAGCGTAGCCAACGAACTAACCGACCGTCGAGTGGTGGACGGCGGAAGAAAATCGAGACTATCGCTGAGGCTGTGACTGAGATGTTGCAGTTAGGAAAAGATAAATTTGATTTTGTAAAGGAAATGTATCATAGGGATTCTGACAATCGCCGCCCTATTCCTACAATCGAGGATTGTATGCAGCGCGTATACCTGATGCAAGGTCTCAACAATCGTAAGATTTTGGCGGCCGGCGAAGCTTTGAAAGATCCCCAGAATCGTCAACTCTTTATGACAATGAATGACGATCTTGCTAAAGACTGGGTGGAAATGCAATTAGAGAGTCATAATTTGATCTATCGACCTTTTTTCCCCGGCAATTAGTGGACAATTTTACTATGTTTTAATTATGTAGTGTAAATACAACCAATGTAACATAATTTATCTTAACTTTTAGTAGTAGAAAACTGTTCTAACATGTATTTTGGAAAGTTGCACTGTTAGTACGAGGATTGTAATATTTAGTAGGACAGTTTGGTTGCAATTAAGTATATATAACTTGAATGTTGGTATTTCATATCGATAGATATTACATCATGTTTACTTATCATGATTTCTCGCTAATTGGGTGCAATTTCGATGCAGATATTATGGATCCTACATTTTATGAAAGTGTAGGTAATTCCAGGTTGCTTGAATTGATGATGTTTCTTTTAGATGATGAAGATGACATTATGCTGTTTCTTATATTAATGCTCATTGCGGAAGGAAATTTTTAATAATTTTCATGTAGTAATTTGTTGTGTAATTCGTTGTTGTATCGAGACATATGAATATTCGTGCTACATGATATACATTTATCACAACTTTGTTTGCCTACAATCAACCTTCGCTAAATGCCTAAAATGTTGTTGCAGTTATAATGGATGGTTCAATGTATCGAAGTTTATTTTCGTCAACTTTTCATGCCGATTTGTTCGCAATATTAGAAGACGATGATGACTATTGGGTGCAACTCAATCATAATAATGCTTATTGACGGAGGTTGTATAAATGAAACAAGTCCAATAACCAGACGACCTTGTCGTACCCGTCCATTTACTGGGCATCAGTTTATTTGTGATATACTTAATGGTCATCCAGAACGGGGGTACAATCATTTTAGAATGACGACAAGTACATTCATTGCTCTCCGCGATGAACTTGTTGGAAAGGGTCTTTTAATTGGCACACGGAATATGACTGTTGAAGAACAAATAGCGATTTTTCTGTTTTGTATTGGACATGGTGTTGTAAATAGGGTCCTCGCTGAGACTTTTCAACATTCAGGGGAAACAATTAGTCGTCACTTTAACAATGTTCTAAGAGCTATTATTCAACTAAAAGATGAATACTTAACTCTGCCGCCAAGTGATATTGGAGTCCATCCAAGAATTAGTGACAATCTCAATTTCCATCCGTTCAAGGTTAGGCTAAATCTCTTTTAATTGTCAGTAAATTGTGCATTTAAATTGTTAAATTTATCAATGTACTTTGTTTTCACATTACTATTTGTAGAATGCAATTGGGGCGGTGGATGGTACGCATATTCCGGTTATTGTAAAAAGGGACAAGCAAGCCCCATTTCGGTGTCGCAAAGGATTTACATCTCAAAATATGATGGCCGCGGTTTCGTTTGATCATATTTTCTTTTATGTATGCACCGGTTGGGAAGGATCTGCCTCTGATATGAGGGTACTCAGATGGGCCTGTGAAAGTGGAGGCTTTACTGTTCCTGAAGGTATCATTTAAGAATAAATTAGTCATATATCTTTTCATAAATATAGGTTTCACTTATTTATTACAAGTTGTATACACTTCTATTATCTATACAGGAAAATATTATCTCGTTGATTCCGGATACGCGAATACCGATAAATTTCTGACACCTTATAGAGGCGAGCGTTACCATCTGAGTCAATTTGATAGTAACAGTCGTGGTCGTATACATCGTTCGCCAAAAGACTTGTATAATCATCGGCACGCACAATTAAGAAATGTGGTAGAGAAGACCTTTGGAATTTTAAAAAAGCGATTTAAAATTTTAACTATTGCTACACCGTTTCCTTATAGAGTGCAGTGTCACATTGCTATGGCGTGTTGTGTGCTTCATAATTTTATTCGACGGCAACAAGGAGATGACAGATATTTTAATGAAGCGCAAAACGCAGAGCCGCCAGAGGATGAAGTGGAAGTGCCGACTACAATTTATACTACATCAGAGTCACATCGGGGAGACCACATTCGCACTCAAATTACGGAGGAGTTGTGGAATAATAGAAGTTAGAATTAATGTTGTAATATAATGGTAGTCAGCTTGTGTAATAGTTTATTTTGTTTTTCTGTAATCTTAATTGGATGGTTAATTACAAAAGTAGTGTTCCCCGTGTATGATGCTAGTATAAAATTAGTATGACGTGATATGGATGTTATCTACGTTAGTACAGTAGTGTATTGAGCAACTAAGTTGTATTTTTAAAATTATTACTTTTAAGTATTTAATGTTAGTTTTATTAAATTTTGTATTGAATTTTAAACATAATAGCTTTTTACACATTGCTAATATTATAATTATTATAAAATAATACATATTTTATAAATTTTGAGTAATTTTGATGATGATGCTGATGATGATGATTTTTGTATTTAATTAACTTTTATTTTAACACTAAATAAAACTAATTATGTATTTTTTTATATTAAATAAATAATAATTACTTTTTATTATCGTAGGCGCCGTCGACTCTCGGCCTTCCCTGTAGCATTATCGTCGCCGCCGGGTAAAAAACCTCGTCCCTGTACCGCATCCTCGTTCCCAATGCAAAATAAATAATTAATAGTAATTTTATAAAATAAAAAAAATTAACTGTAATTTTAACATTAATTCACACTAGTTATTAGTTTTTTAAAACATTATATATTACCAGGAATATTTTTTGTAATGTTACAATAACATTAAACCATTATTAAATTTAAATAATTAACACTGAATTTATATACAATTATATTTTTTAATTAATAGATAAGTACAATAAATATTAAATAGTACAAAATTAATATTAAAACAAATTAATTTGCAGTACATTTAACAGTATTTAACACAAAAAATATAATTTTTTAAATTATATATCTTACAAGAAATATTTATTATTATTTTTATATCAAATTAATAATTTTTTACATCAAAGAAATTAACACTAATTTTATATATTATCTAATTAATTAAATTATATTTATTACAAATAATATATTTAAAAAGTTATAATACATTATTTAATTACCAACTTTTACCCACACATAAAAATGTCAAAGGGCATTTACGTCTTTTTACTCAAAAGTCAACTATTTATCCCTCTTATTCTTCAATCCCAACCAAACACTATTTTTCTTATACTGGTACAAACATATATCCCAACCAAACACTATTTTTATTTATCCTACCTTATACTCAATTTTATACTTGTACCTGGTACTACTAATTCTCACTAATTCTCGAACCAAACGCTACCTAAGAGATCTGAAATGGTCCATATTCAGATGGTAAGGAGTTCAAAATAAAGTGCACTAAGAATGAATCAGATATGGTTACTTCAAGTGCAGTGAGCTGCGCTGCAATATCTCGCATTTCCATAATGTGCTCGCGAATCGAGCCATTTCCGGAGTGCTTCATGGAAGACAGTTTATTCATTAGGGTACTTGCCAAAGCTTTACTGGAGCTTACAAACTGTTGCTCCACAGCATTTAAGAAATCGCGGGTTGTCTTACATTCAGGAATAGAGCTCCGAATGTTTTTACCGACACGCGCCTTCATCAACATCAAACTAAGTCGATTAGAGCGCTCCCACTTTTCCAAAGATGCTGTTTGGATTGGCGTACTTTGATCTGTAAGAGGAAGAGGTTTTTCCTCTCTTAGAGCCAAATCGAGATCCATACACCCTAATGTAAGCATAATCTGTTCTTTCCACTCCGAGTAATTAGAACCATTAAGCATAGGAACAGAATCACCAATAGGAACAAAGGATGAAGTCATAGCTGAAAAATAAAATGCATGTCTTTATTAATAAGAAACCACATCATAGTATTCCACACCAAAATTAGAAAAATATAATTTATATGACATCACAACACCTCCTTTGGGAGCAGAATTATGAGCATAAATATTTTTCTTTCTTTCTTTATGCATATACTTTATATGACATCATAACCCCTCCTTTGGGAGCAGAGTTACGAGCATAAATATGCAATTTCTTTATCAGAAATTAATTTAGACCTTTTGTAGATCGTGATAATTTCAAGTTTCCCATATGAAGAAATTGTCAGCTTTGGCCAGGCAAATTTCTCCAAACGAGTTACAAGAAAATTACCATCCTACACCACCCATATACCTTTATGTCTAGAATCATACTAAACAATAGGGTGCAATTTCTACATGCACTTCTTTAAAGCGATTAATTCACTATTTCTTCTGAACGAGGCCGCTTTGGCTTGCACCCGAACAGTTGAAATAATAAATTAATTTGACTTAGTGCCGTATAATTAACATGAAAATTATCCAAAAGAACGCTACTTTAAAGTAAATTAATTTATTATTCTTTAGTTAGGGCCGCTTTGGCTTGCACCTAATTAATCGAAGTAATAAATTAATTTAACTTAGCGTCTAGATTTAAATAATCTAACAACAATTATGATTATTTAATTTTCATGTTATGTCTGATCAAAATAACACTTTATGATATACATGAATATACATGCAATAATTTAAAATATAATATTGCATTCATAAAATTTATGTATATCCATATTTTACCATAAATATCAGATAAATAAATTTATGATAAATTAATATTGTATGCAAAATTTAAATCCTTATGTGAACGGATTCTTTATGTTCACAATACTTTATTAATTCATGAATCGAAATAAGATGAATTAATAAACATAATAATTAAAAGTAATCCTTTTATGAATTCGGAATAAATAAATAAATTTTAATAACAGATTAAAGTCCAATAAAAGAAAGATACCCACAATCGTAAGAATTATATTGCCTCGGATCCAAAAGAGGCACAAACTACAAATTTATTTTTCTTCAATTAATTGGATTTTATCCAAACAACCCATAGAGTCCCAAAATTACGACAAACCAAAATGATGTAGTGGTGTCGTACAATAAGGTCAACCGAGTGGCCTTATAACGTCTTTTTCAAAATTGGAAAACTAAGAAATAACGATATTCAAATTAAAAAAAAGAAAAATAAAGCACATCAACAACAATAAGATGGCCATGAACAAATCATATGACGTGGCAATATTTCAAGAAAATCTTAACTATATAATTAGATTCAAAGTCTAAAATCCGTTTTAAAAATAAATTCATCATTATTCAATTCAATTTAATAAAGCATACAATATTAAATTTATCTAACTGGCTCTGATACCAATTGATGGAATTTACATGGCATAAAATATTAAACCAATAAATACCAATATCCAGGATCATAAATAAAACTGTAAAATAACTTACAGAGCGTCATCGAGAAGAAATTCTTTAGTAAAGAGCGGAAGCAAAAATTCGGTTGTAATACCAAACAGTACCGACCGAACTAGGTAATCTGGTTTCTCCTCCTTTCTCAGGCGTTCTTCCGTATGGTGTGGATTTAATGGATAATCTTACCAGAATGCACATGAGTAGGTGGCAGGACCAGTACCCCTTTATATAGATTCCAGATCGACTTCCCATCAAAGTCGGTTAGGATTCTATTTAATTTAAACGGATAGGAAAGGGATAAGATATACCATATCAAGTAATTCTATATCTTTTAGGATTGACCTTATCTATAGTAAATCCAAATTAAATATAATTAATTAGGCCACATATATGGAAATCCTAACAACTCAACGATGCCGATTGTCGATTTGAAAGATCCATTATCAAGAACAAATGATGGCAACAGAACCCGTTTGCTTCTGATAGTATTCCAGCTCAACTCTATGGCTGTGTTTGTTTTGGGGTTAGGATAGGGGATAAGGGGGATATCCCCCTTATCCCCCCAAACGCACAGGAATAACAAGAATATCTTATTCTAGTATTTCTGGTATAACAAGAATTACTGTTCCAACATCAATTATTTACTATATTTTACTTTTCTATTCTACCCCTAGCATACTACCCAAGGCACACCATATTACCTATTATTGGGTACCCAAACACATTATTCTCTGCCTCGTTTCTTGTGCATTGCTTCTTTTCCTCAACCTTCCCCGAGCTCCCAACTCTCCATTGTTGATCCTCCCTCTCCTTCCCCGAGCTCCCAACTCTCCATTGTTGATCCTCCCTCTCCTTCCCCGAGCTCCCAACTATTCCTCTCTCTCGGCTACCCAGCGTCGCCCCTCGCTCGCGCCCCTCGGCAGAGCTCGTCCCCATCGTCGTCCTTTGGAAGCTTCCCGAGGGACCGCCGGGCCCGGCGTCGCCCCATTGCACGCGCCCCGAGGGGGAGCTCCTCCCCTGCGTCGCCCGTTGCAAGCTCCCCGACGGACAGCTCGGGCCTGGCATCGCCCCTTGCAAGCTCTCCGAGGGACCGCTCGGAACCAGCGTCGCCCCTTGCATGACCCCCGAGGCACACATCATACCCGTGCCTCGTTTCTTGTGCACTGCTTCTTCTCCGCAACCTTCCCTGAGCTCCTCTCCATTGTTGATCCTCCCTCTCGGCTCCCCGGCGTCTCCCCTGGCTCGCGCCCCGAGGCAGAGATCGTCCCCTTCGTCTACATAATTTGCTTCTCGAGTTGACCGCCGGGCCCGGCGTCGCCCCTTGCACGTTGTCACGCCCCGGGGTCAGAACTGTACCCCGGGCTCGCCAACAGATCCGCCGCCCCTACAGGAAGCCCCGTAGAGACGTAGCGTCAAACCTGCAAAAATAGATTACTATACTAACAGATATCAGAGCAGTAAGGAAAAACTAACTATGAACAGAAAATAGAACAGTCTCTCACAATATATACAACATATCCTCACCAAAATACAATAGTCTCTCAAAGAAAGCAGAAAAGTACAACTCGATACCTCACTACATAACTCTCAAACATGACACAACCAAAATATAGGGGTACCTCTATAACACACTGAAGCTGAAGGGGAAGGGATCTATCTCGCGACTCCCTTACCTCGGTCTGGAAGAGCTGGATCAGCAACAGGCACCGCAGGAACTGGAGCTGACGTCCCTGGGGAAAAGACACCACGACGGGTGTGAGAACTACCTCCCACAGTAGTTCTCAGTGGGTGCCGCCAACAAGCCCGACGGTCTGCCCACTAAGTCTACTAGAGGCATACAGTAACACAAGAAATGCAGTATAGAGAAGCTAGAAAGTAAAACATCTACTGCTACTATGCCTCTATCTAAATGCTCAAAGGGCGGAACAGAATGAATATGATGCCACGACCAACTCTCTCTCAACTCAGATCACCCAATCCAAACTGACTGCCCCATAGGGTCCAGTCAAGCCTGCGCCTACCTACTGCCGTACATCCCAGAGGACCGGACTTACGTAGGACGTCCATGACTGCCAAAACTGGCTCAGCCAGAGGGACGGCGTCCATGACTGCCAAAACTGGCTCAGCCAGAGGGACGGTGTCCGTGACTGCCAAAACTGGCTCAGCCAGAGGGACACGTATCAAACCCAACTCCGGAGTGGTACTCGTGGGTAGCGACCCCACCGAGCAAAGTATCTGCACATCTCTGTCGATCTCAAGTATGGCTCATGCAGGCTATGATCCAATCACTGTCTCACTCACTGGCTAAAAATCCACACTGTCACTATGACCATGTCCCAAAGATCCCAGATCCACTGTCACTATCACTATCACTATCACTATCTCAATGATGAACAATCTACAGACTGCTACCAACACTACTCGGTCCCCAGACACGAGTACAATGCATCATAGCTACTAAACCTCCCAACCCGCGACCCGGGGAAAAATCACAATGTCAGAACGACAAGGGTACAACCACTGGGGGAAAGCTAAGGTGATGAGCAAATCTAAATACATGTTCACATTTTCTGTAGTCTAATTGTGCATGAATAAATAATTAACTGACAATAAAGCTAAGTTGAGTTTTCATGATGTAAGAGTTCAAATACTGCAAGTGGTTCAATGAGGTCATCAGATTTAACATCTATCAACTGTGGGTACTAACATACAGTTTGCACAGATTAAACAGCTCATATACTATCATGCATGCACTTATAATCATAGAATTAGAGTGCAGTCCATAGGTATTGAAAGCAGGATCACCCACCTGATCGCGCTAACTGTCCGAGCCGGTACAGATAAACAGTCCGGGAGTCGACAATTTCCCAGATCCACAGTGCAAAGAGCACAGAGAAGTGCTCTTACAGTCCTGGGTACAATAACACATCCCAATTATACACAATTCATACACATAATCACTATTTCAAAATCTGCAAATAAGGTTACTGTTCACACGCGAATTTCACCTGAAAATAAATTTCCTAAAATCCCAATAAAAATATCACGACGATCCTCGCGAAGTGTAGATGTCGATAGGCTCTTGAATCGTCGAATTCCGATGTCCGGATGAGGAGATAAAAATCCGCGAAGTGAGTGCTGTCCAGAAATCTCACAACAAAACAGCGGCTCAGAAATGCCTCGAAATCCGTGCCAAAAACCCAAATCTAGGCAAAACACTCAACACGAAAGTCGAAGATTTACCTCTCGTAAATCCAACGCCGCAAAAATCGCTGAAATCGGATGTCGGGGTAGCTCTGTGGAAAATTTTGACCGAAAAGCGACGATAACGGGCCTCCAACAGAAAACCGTCGCTCCGCACTTCGAGGCAGAAAACACAGTCGTCGCGGGTTCCAAAAGTTCTGAAATTTCACCAAGAGATGGGCAAGAGGGAGAGGAAAATCTTTGGTTAAGAGCTCAAGGGCCAATTCCCTCGGAAAAGTCCCCAAAATCACAGCCCAAGGGGCCTTTATATAGGCTCTCCCAAAAAGCAGCCCAAAAGACCCACTTTCGGATTTGGGCCCAGAGAATTCGGGCGCCCGAAAAGTTTCGGGCGGCTACAGTAACGGGCCGGCCCGTTACTGTGCGCGCCCGAAACGCCCTCAGGCCGCCACGTGTCCCTGGAAGCTCCCCCCTGCACCCGGCGCACGGCGCCAACCAATGCCGCGTCGCCACGTGTCCCGACCGGGCGTCATGCACCCGTGCGCCCGACCAACCACGGGGCGCCACGTGGCGCCCCCCACGCCGACCCGGTCAACGCGCACGTCGCGCGACGTGCGCGGCCGCGCCGCCGCCGGACCCGGGTCGGGCACGGGCCCCGAGGCACCGCCTCAGCCGCCGCCGCCGCGTGGACCGGGTGCACCAGAACCCGCCAACCACACAACGCCACGTGTCCCCGGTCTACCGTGCACCAGAGCCAAAAGTTCATGGACCGCGTGCACAACACCGCACCAACCACAGAATGCCACGTGGCCTACCCTCGGTCCACCGTACACCCCGCCAAGTCCCGTGGACCGCGCCCGCTGCGCCGGCCAACCGTAGCGCGCCACGTGGCCCGCGCCCGGTGCACGCGCCCCGCGGTGGACCGCGCGCCTGCGCCGCCCTCCGCCGCCGCGTTCCGCCGCGCTCCGCCGCCGCCGGCGCTCCTCCGGCCGCCGGAACAGTACCCTTTGCCTCGGTTTCCGTGTTTTCGCGTCCGGGCTCCGAAAAATTCAAGTAAATAGTCCATTTCGCTCGTTTTCGCGCGCTGAATCCAAATCCGAGGTCCGTTCGGCCAAATTCCGCTTCTAAAATTTCCCAAAATTTTCCGGAAAAGTAAACTTGATCCAATTTTTGTGCCGGGTCACAAACTGAGCTCCAATAAGCGCGCAAACACCTCACACACCCAAAATGGACTCTCAGCAGAGATACAAGCTCCGATTTCACCAGAAACCCGAACCTGGGGCCCGACACGCACACCCACACACCCCAAAAACCTCCAAACCAACAGTAAACCCTGCCGTGGGGATCCGGGTCCTCACACACGTGGCCCGATGCGCAGCTCCTCCTATGCGTCGTCACTTGCAAGCTTCCCGAGGTGAACGTCGGGTCCGACATCACCCCTTGCACGCGCCCCGAAAGGGAGCTCCTACCCTGTGTCGTCCCTTGCAAGCCCCCCGACGGACCGCTCGGGCCTTGCGTCGCCCCTTGCAAGCTCTCCGAGGGACCGCTCGGGACCGGCGTCGCCCCTTGCACGACCCCCGAGGCACACAGCTGATATGCGAGTTCTCAGATGAGCGTGTGAAAGTGGCGGTTTCACAGTGCTAAAAGGTATAAAACAAAAGATGACAATTCACTAAATTATAGTTATCATTTTTAATACTTATAAGTTTACATTACCACTTCGTATTATATTATATCCTTAACACGAAAATTTTACTTGGTTGATTCTGGGTACGCAAACACCGACAAATTTTTGGCGCCGTATAGAGACGAGCGCTATTATATCAGCCAATTTGATAGTAACGCACGTAGTCGGGTACATCGCAGTCCGCGAGATCTTTATAATCATCGTCATGCCCAATTACGAATGTGGTGGCGAAAACATTCGGAATTTTGAAAAAACGATATAAGATTTTAAATATTGCAACACCGTTTTAGTTTAGGGTGCAATGTCTTATTGTTATGGCGTGTTGCGTCATACATAATTTTATTTGTAGAAATCAGGATAGTGATAGATATTTCAACGAATCACTTGACTCACCTGTTACCGTTGTGGAGGAGGATGACATAGGCATTTCATTGCCCGGTGCTTTATTGCCTGTTGCATCAGACTCTCGGAGGGGCGACGCCATTTGAACTGATATTACAGATCAGTTGTGGAATAATAGAAGTTAGTCCCGTGATGGTTAATTTTTTAAAACAATATTTGTTATAATCAGTTGTGTCTTTATGACAGATGCATAAATATGCTAGTCAGTTACATTCGGTACTGGGTATTAAATTTAAATTGTATAAATTAGTAGGGAGGTGATATAAAATTTATAGCAGCAAAATAGCATATAGCTTTATTAATGAAAAAAAAAAAATTTCTACAAATATAATGAATATTTCTATTTTTTTTAAAATAAAGCAAATAAAATATAAAATTAAATATTATTTTAATAAAATATAATTTGATTTTGATTTTGATTTTGATTTTATCTTATTTTTTGTAAAGCTTTAATCTATTAATTAAAATAAATAAATTAGAATTTAACAAATACAAAATTAGAGCAAATAAAATATAAAATTAAATATTATTTTAATAAAATATAATTTGATTTTTTTGCTTTTGATTTTGATTTTATCTTATTTTTTTGTCAAGTTTTAATTTATTAATTAAAATAAAAAAATTAAAATTTAACAACTTTTATCACATAATAAAGCTTGAGGGCAAAAAGCTCATTTAACCCAACTAATCATCTTTATTCTTCTTATTTTTCATTCTCATACCAAACACAAAATCTCTTATTTCTGAAACTATACTTTATACTTATCCCTGATATAACTAGAATAGTCTTATCCCGTTACCAAACACACCCTATATTTCTTTCTCTTTTTCTGGCTGTGAATCTAGAAGTGTAGATATTCATAATCTCCAATTATCTTTAGTGCGATACACATTGAAAAAAAGACAAAACATACACAATTCCTCCTTTTGATTTGTAAATTAGTGGGTAATTAAATTGCATTACCATCCAGATTTTTTTTCTAGGTATCGCTTTGATTTTTGAATTAAGTTAGAAATTTAGCATCTTAAATTTTTTTTAACATCTTAAGAAAAAAATGAATACACATCCTTGCACCATTCATCAGTAAAAAGCAAGACCAGCAGATGATAAGCACGTTTTTCTTCGTTCGAGCTTCTCACGCAAGCACGAACGTATGCGAAGATAGATGATTGAAATTACGTAGATGCCCTCAAA
The DNA here is from genome assembly GCA_029168755.2 of Tillandsia fasciculata. NCBI lineage: Eukaryota > Viridiplantae > Streptophyta > Magnoliopsida > Poales > Bromeliaceae > Tillandsia > Tillandsia fasciculata. The sequence continues at coordinate 26,370,954 of CM054932.1, read as the reverse complement.
CATGGTCCATTTCGGCTATCTCCCTTTCCATATTCTGAGCCGTGTTAGTTACGAAATGACGTTCTTACCCTCTTACGCTGCTCCGCTTCTGCGGACGAGAAAACGTCCACGTCCACGTACACTTTGACCACAGGTAATGATATTATAATACACGTCAAATTTAATACTATCCAAAATTTAAATTAGAGCATGTTTGACCTAATTATTAAATTATTTTTATATAATTAATTTTGATTTAAAGGATTAATTTTAATCGAAAGCGGTAAGGTGTTTAGCTGAATCTAGAAAAAAAAAAAAAACTTTTTGAAATAATTTAGTAAAATTATTTGAAAAACTGTTTTTTTGATGTTTGTTAATCATAATTTTTTTTTTTTTTGCTGATTTTTATTTTAAAATTAAAACTTACAATTTTAAAATTCAAAATTATAAAACTTGAATTCAAAATCTCAATTATATTTCAATAAGTAGCTTTCGACTAATTATGATTTTAGCAGGATCTTTAAAATAAGAAAACTAACTTTAAAAATATTTATAATTTTCTATCGGTCCTAAAATTATTTTCTAGAATCTAGACTAAACACTCCCTTAGTTATTTAAATATATACCTTTGTATTAATATTTATAATTTTTGTTGTAAATCTTAAAAAAACGAAGACGTATATATAAATCTATAAGTATAAATCCTAAAATTTTTGAATATATACCAATGTATAAATGTATAAGCATCATTTTCTAACGCTATAATGCGAACGGTTGTTGATGTTGCTTGATGAAGAGGGCAAAACTTTATGTCAAGTAGTAGTACGTACGTGGGCATCTTAATTATCTTTTTTTCTTTTTTTTTTTTTTTTTTCTTTTTTTCACGTTCACACTCAAATTGATTAATTAATTATTTCCTAAACAATCCCTTGGGAAAATTTGAAATTTCTTTAAATCCAAAATATTTGGGCAACTAAAATATTGCGAGGTAAAAATTAATATCATATAAATATCTTATCACTATAATAAAATTATACTATAGCGACACTTGTGTTTCTAAAATTTAAAAAAAGTATTGCTGACGAAAATACCGACGATTATTATTAGTGTTGCTATATGTGCCGTCGCTAGAGTGTATAGCGACATATTTTTATAATGTGTCCCTATAAACTAATTTTGAATATAGATAGGACACTTATAAAAAAATATTATAAACATATGTGTCTATAACTCAATTATATTATAATGTATTTAGCATATTCTATATATTTATTTTATTCAATAGGCTTGCGCGCAAGACTAAAATTAATATTATATTAATTTTTCAAATCACTTTTTTGGAAGGTTTGATTACACTATACTTGAGTGTTATTTTTATTTGTTACACTACACTATTGTTTTTTTAAAAAACTATTGTATTATTATATTTACCAAGAAATATATTGTACGTATTTTAAATATATTTTCGTTATTTTATCTTGTACTATTTTTTTTTTCATATATGCTACTAAATTATTTATTTCTTACCGATATCTATATTAATGTTAACAAATTTATTATTTTAGATAGAATCTAACAAAATATGAAGAGGCACCGATTAAATAGTAGAAAATATATAAAATGAATCTTTACGAAGCTCTGTCAAGTTTTTTTAAATTAATTTTTATTATTTTCATGTATTTATTATTAGTTTTTTCAAAATAAGCTGAATATATGCGCTGTTATTTTCAATCAATATTTTTTTAATAATTTTTATATGAAAAAGAAAATGATAGTTGTGTGATGTTGTTGGAAAAAATTATAAAAGTGTAGAAATTAAGTGAAAAATATCTATAAAGAATAGTACGTACGGTATAGTATAATAAGCTAGCATTTTCAGAATAAAATAAATTATTTTATATGTGATATATGTTAACCTTACATATTATTGATTCTATAACTATGAGGGAATAAAAATTAAACTCTTAATTTTTAATTATAATTTTTTTTTTGTACATAAAATAAATTATTATTATTATTATTTTATATGGAACAATAGGACAGTCCCAGCCTAATTTAATTAGGAACGTAGAACTGATCTAATTTATCTCGTCATTGATCAGAAAAGTACTACCAAACTATCAATGATTCAACGTTCTATACGACAGTACTGTTTATATATGCATGTGATGCAGCGGCAAATCAAGGTGATCAGCTTAATGAAATTATTTGACCAAGCTCAATATTACATTCATAGTTTTCTTTATTAATTGAAGATCATTTATCATGTCACATCTTTTCATTTTTTGTTTTTTATTTTTTTTTTAAAAAAAAGGGGCAGAGAGAACAAATTTGCCACATTACGATTATGAGATATGAAATTAGCTATATTGCAACTATGAGATATTAAATTAAAATCTATCATATATTTATAATTGATTGAGATGGAACAAATTATTATATTTCATTATTTTTTCCCGACATAAATTAAGTTGGAATATATATATATATATATATAGTCCGACAATTTTGCTTGTACAAGCACCAAATAATTGGTGCTTTTAAGTTTTCTACCGTTAAATCTAACCCTTAGATCATACTATTTTACCAACCACCCACTAAATCCAAGGGGCCACCATCATCCTAACCGCACATTCCTACATCCAAGAGTAAAAAACTCACACGCACAAATAACTTAGTGCTTTTACAAGCATAGGAGCTCAATTCTCTCTCTCTCTCTCTCTCTCTCTCTCTCTCTCTCTCTCTCTATATATATATATATATATATATATATATATATATATATATAGTCCGGCTGGAATACTATCGATAGTATTAAGCAATTGGTACCATCAAGTTTTTAGTCCTTAGATGAAAGTATGTGTGGTTGGGATTATAGTAGTTTTCTAAAACTTTTACTATTCAGCCAACCATTTACTAAATCCTAGAGAACCACTATCATCTAAACCACACATCTCTTAATCTAAAGGCTAAAAACTTGGTAACACCAATGACTTGATACTATCCATAGTATTCCGACCTAATTCTCTAACGGATGAAAAGATATGCGGTTGGGATTATAGTGGTCCCCCAAGACTTTTACTATTCAACCAACCACCTAGTAAACCCTAGGGGACCACTATAATTCCAACCACATATTTTTTCATCCAACGGCTATAAACTTGATAGCACAAATGACTTGGTGCTATCGATAGTATTCTAGTCTAATTATATATATATATATATATATATATATATATATATAGTCCGGCTACTGTGCTTGTACAAGCACCAAACAATTGGTGCTTTTAAGTTTTTTACGGTTAGATCTAATCCTTTGATTAATTCTGTTCCTTAGGTCATACTATTCCACCAACCACCCACTAAACCCAAGGGGCCCACCATCATCCTAACTGCACATTCCTATATCCAAAGGTAAAAAATTCACAAGCACAAATAACTTAATTAGTGCTTTTACAAACATATGAGCTCAATTATATATATATATATATATATATATATATATATATATATATATATATATATATATATATATATATTTGTTGAGAGAAATTAAGTTGGAATATATATATATAAAATTAATTATATTGGGAGTTATCCAACTTTATACTATTTGAATGGAATCATAACTTTAAGTAATGTTATAAACTAAAATTGAAAAATCTTCAAACTAAGCAGTATCTTAATATATCCGATTGATCATACGAGGAATAAATTGTGGTCAACTTCGGGATTAACTAATTAATTAGCTAATAAAAGACTAAGAAAGTACGATTAAGAGTGGCATAGTAGTAATATACGGGAAAGGTAGTGGCAACTTTTAAATCCGACCAACTAAAATACAAATATACAATTGAGGCACGCATCGAACCGCCGTCAAGAAAATAAATTTAACCTCCCCTTCCCCCAAAAAAGTGGAGAGAGAGAGAGAGAGAGAGAGAGAGAGAGGAGCAAATTGCTTTCTTAGTTTTGTTTCCCTTAATTCGTCCGTACGAGGATGGAGAGAGGGAGAAAGTGTGTGGAAGCGACAGGGACGGTGGGGCCCAACTTCCCCGTCTCTATCGGGACTCCTAAACACAAAACCACCACCCGCCCCGTTGCATATTAACGACAACGCAGTCGAAACGACCAATCACAACTCGACAGCGTGCCGTCCCAAAACCACCGCGGTTTCCACAAAACAGCCCCCCTTACCCTACCCCGATCTTGATCTTCCCTCCCTAACCCTCATCACCATCCATTCCTTTTAAAGACACCGAGAGAGCCTCCCTCCCTCTCTCTCTCTCTCTCTACCCATCACCCCCCCTGCTCCCCCACCGACAGCGTCCACGCTCCTCCTCCTTATGCGGACGTTCTGCGTCTAGGTAGGTAGTTAGGGTTTCTGGGTTCAGGCGAAGCAGCTAAGAAGAAGAAGAAGAAGAAGAAGAAGAAGAAGAAGAAGAAAAAGAAGAAGAGAGGAGAGAGAGATCGAGATCGATCATGGGTCGGGGGAGGGTGCAGCTGAAGCGGATCGAGAACAAGATCAATCGGCAGGTGACGTTCTCAAAGCGCCGATCGGGGCTCCTCAAGAAGGCGCACGAGATCTCCGTCCTATGCGACGCCGAGGTCGCCCTCATCATCTTCTCCACCAAGGGCAAGCTCTACGAGTACGCCACCGATTCCAGGTACATACATACCCATCCATCCATCCATCCATGCTTCTCTTTCTCTCTCTCTCTCTCTCTCTCTCTCTCTCTCTCTCTCTCTCTCTCTATTATTGTTATTTTTTGGCTTGGAGATTGTATTAATTATGGTGTAGAATTTGAGTTATGGATTGCTTTTTGTGGGCGAGATCGTTTCCATGCGAGAGCTGAGAATAGTAATCTCGATACGAGTACCTGGTGCTTTAATTGTTCCTTTTCCAGAGTCAGGTTTCTTATTGTTATTGGAGTTCTTTGCGAATCAAGTCGTGGTACAAAGAAGACACGGTAGTACTATTTTTTTTTTATTTTTTATTTTTTTTTACCCTCATTCTCATTTCTTCTGGGGCTGCATACGCCACTCTTGTTTGCCTATTTAGGGTCGAACATAACTCGAGGTTAAAAAAGTTGTTTGGAGCTGCGTATAGAAACGGGATCGATCGATCCGCTGATTGGGCCGCTCCTTTTAATCTTTTCCTATGATTTTTAACACCGAGCCCCCATCTCACGTTAGCGTAGTGGCGCACCATCTCTCGGAAAGCGTGCGAAGCAAGCCAACGAGATCAAAGAAAAATAAAAAGAAAAAGAGATCGATCGCGCTCTCATGCTTACTCTTTTTTTATCTTCTCCTTCTCGAGGAGAGCAGAAGCAGCAGATCTAGGGTTTTTGTGAGTTTGCTGCTCTCTACAGTAAATGATCTAAATTAATCTACGTTGTGGTGTCTCTTCTTACTTCTAAATTAATCTACAGGAGCCATATATTTTAATTTCTTTTCTTTTCCCATTTCGGAAACTCTTGAAATTCGTCGCTACTCGTTTGTCTACTACACTAGAGAAATTCTTACTTCTTTTGGGGCCGTCGCCTTGGCTCGTTACCCAAGAAGGAAAATTCGTGCTGTAGCGCTTTCAAATTAGGTTTCTATTATCACTGCCTGTTCATTCTATGGACTCATACAGTCATAATAATTTTATATGATGCAGAAGAAGAGGGAGAAAAGCTCTAGAGTGAGCATATAAGTCGAGGCTCAAGATTTAGGTGCAATGAAATCTCACTATCCAGTAACTTGTAGAGATAATTAATAATTATGGTAGATCAAAAGCTGAAGGGTGGGGATGCATGGTAGAAAAACCAAACCATGAGATAACATTACAGTCAATTTTGAGTCCTTGAGAAATTGACGCATTAAGAGGTAGTCATACAGTTCAAATTGCAGAAACCGATTGTTTAGTATGTTCGATCTTCTGCTGACCGCAGCAGACGGAGCCTTGTGAGCGCGCTGCTGCCTGCTCTTCTTTTCAGTTGACCTTAACTGTAAGAATGAAAACTGCTTTTTCTTAATTCTGGTGTGGATGCTGGATAGCTACACTCTCCGACTCGGATGGACCCTTGGATTCGGTGCTCCCACAGTGTGCACCTCTCCATGGAAGGGTCCGTCCGTCTGAGTTAGAGAGCCTATGCGGCTCTCAACTTTCCGAGTAAAATGTTCTTTTTTTTTTTTTTAAATTTTATTTTATTTTTTATAAGAATGCTGATCTTTTCCCTTGTTTATATTAGAATCGATTGTTGAATAGAAATTTTATTCGATGTGTTGTAGCACTTTTGCTATTAAGTTTTTGTAGGAAAAGCATAGAAAAAAACAAAAAGGAAAAAGGAAACATATTGAATACCTGCAAAGGCATTCATTCTTGAGTTCACTCCATCTTTATTGTATTTTTCAACTTTGAATCAACCAGGAGAAATTTTTATAACTGTACAATTTTTATGTATTGTAATTTAATCAACATATTTGTATTCAAAAAATTTACTAAACTTTATAAATTTGATTTACAGTAGAATTCAGGTATTGCCTCTCTCTCTCTCTCTCTCTCTCTCTCTCTCTCTCTCTCTCTCTCTCTCTATATATATATATATATATATATATATATATATATATATATATATGTGGAGTTTGGTTAATATAACATACAGAGTTTTAAGAATTGAATAATACTATTTAACATTTGTTGAATAATTAGTTCTTCGTATATTTCTCTTTTATTCTTATACTTTTGCATCTTATCACGTAACTTTTATTGGCCTGCGTTAGTTGGTATCGGAACTAGTTGAATCTTGGAATGGTACTTTCGCGAGACATGGCTAGCGATCGGAGAAGGAACTAGAATACGAATTGGGATGCTGCAATTCAAGGCAACGCTGGTGGGTGCAACCTTGGCATCGTGAACGACGACGAGCATGCAAGCGTTGGACCCCGAGGTCAACTAAATTTTCATGATATCGAGATTGAAGAATTGGGAAGACAAATTGAGGCATTGGCCACGCGTCTGGCCATGGTCGAAACTCAGGGCCAAAAAGACGACGCTCTTGATTCAGAGTCTTCCGACCTTGATAACCCGTTCCACGGTTGCGCTCCCCGGAAAGATTTGTTCGTGCAAGGTCGTGATATGGGCCACATGGTCGTGTAGATCGGTAGGTCGATTCAAATATCAAGGTAAAACTTCTGGAGTATTCGGGAAGTCTACAAGCGGAGGCTTTATCGATTAGTTGAATACGATTGAGTGTATTTCGAATATAAAAATGTGCCCAAAAATAAGAATGTGAAGTTAGTCACCTTAAAACACAAGAGGCGAGCTTTAGCGTGGCTAGAACAGTTGCTGAAGACTCGACAGAGGAAAAGCAAGCCAAAGGTCACAAATTGGTAGCATATGAAGAAGAAGATGAAGAAATAATTCCTACCTTTCAATTATGATCAAATTCTATACCAATGGCTTGGAAACCTTCGATAAGGCAGCCGAACGATGGCCGATTATACCGAGGAGTGCTATCAGTTGATTGCTTGGAATGATCTAATTGAATTAGAAGAACAACACGAGGTGCGTTGGCGGTTTACAAGAGTCAATCCAAAACGTGTTGAGTTTGTATGTGATCTGGACATTATCCGAGGCGTACTAACGTACCCTAGTGGTTGAGATGCAATGAGCTCAACTGGCTCGCGAACGAACTAAACTAGTGTGTAAACAAACTATTTTGAACCGGGGCGGCAAGTTGTTCGACCAAAAGCCAAACAGGAGACCAGATCCGTTTCAATCGAACCAGGAGCGAGTAAAGTTGTGTCGAGTAATAACGTGGGTGCCCGTTGTTTTCAATGCGGAGAGTTGGATCATCTAGCCCGAAATTGTCGAAAAAATAGTAGTTGATTGGAAAAGTAGCTTTACATCGAGCAAAATATAGAAGATGAATTGTGTGAGGCCGATGAACCTTTCTATGATGAGAAAGTTAATGAGAAGGATCCTAATGGCATAGATAGTTTATGAGAAGAATCCCGTTGGTATAGATGGAGATCAGGATATTGATTTAATTATAAAAAAAATGTTGTTAGCGCCGCGTCATGAAGAGAAAGTTGACTGGCGGCTAAGGATAAAGTGTGCATATGATTGTCAATAGTGGTAATACCAGAAAAATCGTATCACAAGAGGCAGTGAAGAAACTCGGTTTGACGATCGATAAGCATCCTTGACCGTAGAAGTTGATTTGGTTTAAAAAGGGAAGTGAAGTGAATGATCTCTCACGGTGCTTGGTTTCCTTGTTGATCGAAAAAAGTAATTCGATCAGATTTGGCGCGACATAGTACCGATGGATGTTTATAATATCCTGTTGGCAGACTGTGGTAGTTTGACCAAAAAACTATTCACGACGGGAGAAAAAACACTTAAACTTTTTGGAAGGACAATGTGTAGATCACTCTGAAGTCTATGAAGGAAGATGATTAGTTGACACCTAAACCAGAGAAATGTGTCATTATGTTGTCCCAGAGGTATCATTTGGTTCGACTATAAGTAAGAATTACTTATTCCTGATGTATGTATAACTCTTGGAATAAACATCAACAAGACCAATTTTGCATTTGGATTTAAATTGGATTATTTTCGAAAATAAAAAAATTAGCGTTTGGATAGTTAGATTGGAATAGTAAGAATAAGAGTAATTATAATTTTAAAATAATAATAGTTTATCTAATTAATTAACATAAAAATATTAATTAAGTAATAATTTAACTTATTTAATTAACTATTGCTAGATAATCCTAAATATTAATTAATAAAATAATTAACAATGAGCATTGTTAATAAATAATTTAGTTTACCTTAAATAATTTAATAAATTAATAAATTAATCAGTTAATTATTTAATAGTTAGATAATTAATTAATAAGATAATTTTAAAACTCAAAATATTAAATTAATTAAAGAGATAATACAATAATTAAAATTGTATTTACTTTAATTAAGATTCTCAAGTGGGAATAAACTTGTTCCAGAAAAAGATGTAGAATAACAGTTTCAGACTTATATCAGTTTATTTTAGATAAAGGAGAGCATTTGTTCACATATCCTCATTTTTTGATTGGGGAATAAGGCCTTATTCCAGTATTTATTTCCAAACCAAACGCTGCTTGAAGGGTTTCGTCGAGGAAGCTAAAGAGTCGGGGGTGGTTCTGCTCGTGATCGAGCAATCGGCCGCGAGGCAACAATTCATACTTCTCGAAAAAGCCAAATCGGTTATTCAAGAATTTAGTGATATTTTTTCGGAGGCCTTAACTCCAGGATTACCACCGATGTGAAATCTCCAGTATTAGATTGATTTTATTCCAAAAGTGAGTTTGCTTAGGGATGTCAACGGGGTGGATTTTCAAAAACTCGAACCCGAATCCTAACCCGAATCCAACGGATTTTAAAAATTCATATCCAAATCCGAACCCGACCAAAAATTCAAAACCTGAACCCGAAAATCCAAACCCGAAATAAATTTTCTTTTTCTTTATAATATTTCAAAATATATTATATTAAATTTAAAATTTTAAAATATAAATTTAAATACAATATCAAATATTTATATACACATATATTATATAACGTAAAATCAATTCGAATTCGGGTCGGGTTCGGGTTCGGGTCGGGTACAATCAAAATCCATATCCAAATCCAAATTCGTCGGATTTTTATTTTTTATATTCATATCTGAATCCATATCCATTTAACATCGGATAAATCCATACCGTTCGGATTCGGATTCGGATAAAATTTCGGGTATCCGTACCCATTGACATCCCTAAGTTTGCTAAACAAATCACCTTATCGGATGAGCTCGAAGGAGTATGAAGAGTTACAGTGACAGGTTCAAGAGTTATTAGATAAGGGATTCATCCAATCGAGTCTCAACCCTTATTCAGTACCAGCTTTATGTCAATCCAAAGAAATATGGGTCGTGGCGGATGTGTGTCGACAGCTGAGCCATCAACCGAATTAATTATTATTTTTCGATTCCTCTGCTAGATGATATGCTTGGTCAATTGGCAGGTGCGAAGGTATTCTCAAAAATCGATTTAAAAAGCATGTGCCACCAGTTTTGATTCAAACCTGGTAACAAATAGAATACGACATTCAAAAGTCGATACGGGCTGTAAAAGTGGCTGCTGATGCCATTTGGCATGTTGAATGCACTGAGTATCTTTATGCGGTTGATGACTCATATGCCGCAACTATTCATTGGTAAATTTGTATTGTAAATTTCGACGACATTTTAATCTATAGTCCCACGAATGAGGTGTATCGTTAACATTCACGGGAGTTTCTTGAGATACTTAGGCAAGAATAGCTTTATAGTAACCCAAAAAGTGTCACCTTATGACCGAGAACTTGACATTCTTAAGATTTATCGTCTCGGTAGAGGAGGTACAAGTAGACCCATCAAAAGTTCGCACAATATAAGAGTGGCCAATTCTGAGAAGTATCCATAAAATGTGGAGTTTTCATGGATTGGCGTCAATTTACCGAAGATTCATTCGAAATGTCAGCAGTCTGATGGCGCCAATAACCGATTATTTAAACTCAAAGGTTTTTCAGTGGACTCCAGATGCGCAGAAGATATTCGATATTATTATGTAGAATATTACTTCCTCGCCAATCTTGAGCCTTCCTAATTTTTTAAAGGTTCTTGAAATGGATTGTGATGAATCGGGTCGCTGAGTATGTGCCGTGATTAGTCAGGAAGGACGTCTTATAGCTTTCTTTAGCAAAAAACTATCGGAGCTAAAAATCAAATATTCCATATGCGACCTTAAATTATATGCAGTGATTCGAGCATTACGACATTGGAGAAATTATTTGCTACATCAAGAGTTTATATTACATACCGATCATTAAGTATTGAATACATCAACGATCAAAAGAAATTGAGCAGTCGACATGTAAAGTGGGTGAGTTTTCTACAAGAGTACAATTTTGTGCTCTAGCATAAATCATGAGATGTCAATCGAGTTATTGACGCCTTCATTCGGCAGACCAGAGTCCTTACCACTAGAAGGGTTTAGATTGTTCGCTTTGATACTTTAATAGAATTGTATGCAGAAAGCCTGTACTTGTGACAAGATATTTATTGAAGCTGAGTGCAGTAAATCAATCGAATTTCAAGTACGGAATAGATTTTTGTTTAAAGTTGTGCAACTGTATATTCCCGAATATTATTCACTACGTGAGAAAATTATCAAAGAGTTACACGGTGAAGAACATTTCGGTAGAAATAAATCGTTGTCATTGATTTCAAGCAATTATTACTGGCCGAAAATGAAGCGAGATGTCGGTAGATTTGTCAGTTGATGTCATGTGTGCAAGGTGTTAAAAGGAGCCGCAATGAAAGCAAAGTTGTATACTCCTTTACCTGTGCAAAAAGCACCATGGGAATATGTCAGCATGGATTTTATGCTTGGGCTTTCGAGGACGCCAACGCTGTATGGATTCCGTTATGATGGTCATGATTGGTTTCTCAAGATGTCACACTTTTTTCCATACAGAAGAACCATGGATGCTAGCAATTTTGCCAATTTATGCTTCAAAGAGATAGTGAAGTTGTATGGTGTACCAAAAAGTATAATGTCTCATCGGGACACAAAATTTATAAGCCACATTTAGAGAAGTCTTTAGAAGAAATTGGGAATCGAATTGCAATTTAGTGCGCCATATCATCCATAGATCGATGGGCAAATCGACGTCTCGGTAATCTGCTACGTGCATTAGCTGGGAACAAGTCGAAACAGTGGGATTTGGTCCTGCCGCACGCTAAATTCGCTTTTAACCCATCCCAAAATCGTACAACCGGTAGGAGTCCTTTTGAGGTAATTTACGGCTCTAATTCTAACAGTGTTCTTGATTTGGCCTCTATTCAGCATATAGGAAAGCCAGGTGTTGGCGTAGAAGTTACAGTCGAGCAACTTAAATCTATCCATGATGAAATTTGACGGTAAATAAAAGTTAACAATACAAAGTATAAAGAGGCAGCTGATCGGCATAAGCGGAAGCTAACGTTTTATGTGGGCGATTACGTGCGGGTTATCTTAACTAAGAATCATTATCTAGTGAGTGAATACAACAAGCAATACAAGAAAATTAACATCTAAGGATGTTTTTTTTAATATATTTAACGATACTTAAAAGTGTCCCAATATAGTCCAGCGTCACATTTGAAAGCAATGGTTAAAGCGCCGACAAATGAAGATTCGCCACGTATATACCGACGCTTATGCCCAACATTGATAAAATATATTCTAACACTTTAAAACGTCAGCATTGTTTAAAATCCCGATGCTTTAAAATATCGAAAAATTAAAAATAATAATAAAATTTATTATGAACTGTTTCTAGTGCAAGTGGCAAAGGGCTTGGTGGTTGATATCCGAGGTTCCGAGTTCGAAACTTAGTTGCTTCATATTTTCAGCTAAGTTTATTTCAAAATAAACAAAACGAATAGCATGCTAGCTTTCTCTCACAAAAAAAAAAAAAGAATAAAATTTATCATTCAATAAATTGGTCGTCAGTATTTGTTATATTATAGGGCCATTTAAGGATGCTTCCCCTATACGTTGTTTAAAAAAATCGTTGAGATTTTTTTTGTAGCGAAGCTTAATGAGCAAAAAATCGGCCCTTATGAGGTGTTAAAGAAAATTAATGACAATATTTTATGAGGTGTTAAAGAAAATTAATGACAATATATATAAGCTGCCAAGTCACATGAAAATACTAAATATATATATATATATATATATATATATATATATATATATATATATATATATATATATATATATATATTTTTTGAGAGAAAACACAAATACTAAATATTTTTAATGTGAAACATCTGATTTCTTATAATGAAGATTCATCAGATGACAAAAAGTTTTAACTTGAGGATGAGTTCTTTCCTGCCGTAGAGGCTGATGCGGTCAATTTAGCAATAGAGTTTATGGAGAAACGTGATTCTGCCGGACTGAGCCAAAAATTTCGTTGAGTTGCTAAACTCGGCTCTCGGCACTTTGCATTTGCTCGTCGACAAATAGTACCATCGGCAGCAATAAGAATTCTATTTGCATTGTATTATGGAGTGATATCGAACATCATCATCCTTAGCATCAATGTGGAAAGAAAAGGGCTCTACAAACCTTCGTAGGAATACAATTAGTGCTTGTTGGCAGGCATGACATTTGGATCTTGGTTTTTGTCCAATTTTTAAAGTCTTTTAGGCTTATATGTCTTCTAAAAGCTAAAAATTACCTCTGTGAACTTAGTTGTGGTTAATATACTATACTTCTCAAGTTGTAAATGAGCATGTGTGTCACATAGTGATATGTTATCTAAAACATTCATATTTGATGCAGTTATAAATCTTTGTTATCCAGATGTGGATTCCAGTACGATTTTTGCAAGTTTACGAAGAATAAAGCCGTCCTTACATGATATAGTTGAATGTAATTCATTGATTTAAATGTTTTTAGCTAATCTGAATCAGCTGTTAGATCTAAATTGATCTCCTTTTGCTTTGCTTACAGCATGGAAAAGATTCTTGAGCGTTATGAGCGCTACTCCTACGCTGAAAAGGCCCTCGTTTCAGCCGATCCCGATTTTCAGGTACACATGCATGATTGCAAGTTTGTAATACATTCACCATAAATTGATTAAGTTCTTGCACTTTTTTCATGCACCATTGTTGAGCTTTCAGATAAAAGTTCTGTTGAAGTTTCCCTTTTTGAAGTGGAACACGCGAAAGAAAAATAAACTGGATATAAAATACTTTTATTGCACTCATTGTTTATACTTTGGTATGTTTATCTCAAGATATAGAGTGGCATCAGTTTGGTGGATCGAGCTACTTATATAAGAATGAATCAGGCAGCATATATATTCTGCTTTAGTGTCTGACGGTAGATGTTGCTTTACAGGGAAACTGGTGCCATGAGTATTCCAAGCTTAAGGCTAAAGTTGAGGCAATACAGAAAAGTCAAAGGTAAAGGAAAAGTAAATAAAATTTACAATTTTATCTACTACACAATATCTAGATGTTTGGCTTGGCTTCTCCATCTGCTTTTGCTGCAGCAAAAATATCTAATAGAAATAGTTTTAAAAAATTTGTTAGTGCTCTTTTAACTGCATTACAAAATTAAAAGGCTGTGCTGAATTTCAGCTTGATTAATTAATAAAGCCCCTAATACTCGTTAATATTATCGGACTTAATAATTTCAGGCACCTCATGGGCGAACAACTTGAGTCATTGAATCTCAAAGAACTCCAACAACTAGAGCAACAGCTGGAAAGTTCCTTAAAGCATATACGATCGAGAAAGGTAAGCTGCTCAATTTTTTCCCTGCCACCTGACATGAGCTACACAACATGCCATAGCACTAAAAATGGAAATTTTATTCTAAAAGAGGATCATTCATCTTTTAACTAGTCGTAAACAAAAATCACAAGCTGCTGCTTCCTCAGTAGAATTTCTGATTTTTGATTGTCAATTGCATCTATGTTATATATATATATATATATATATATATATATATATATATATATATATAGTCCGGCTACTATACTCTTATGAGTAAATTTTTTTGTACAAGTTTTCGACTCTCGGATGAAGCAATGTGCGATTAGAATTATAGTAGTTTCTAGAATTTATACTATTTCATCAACAACCCACTATCATTCTAACCGCACATCTCTTTATCCGAGGGCCGAAAAGTTATGAGTACAAAAAGATTTATATTCACAAAAATATAGTAGTCCTATACTATATATATATATATATATATATATATATATATATGCTTGTGAATTTTTTATCATTGGATTTATATTAAAATTTGTACTATTTACTTTTTCTTTCTCTCTCTTTAGTTGACTTTACAATAACTCAAATCTCAATGCAAATCCAATGTTAAAAAATTTACAAGCATAATTAGATTTATATTTTTGAAAGTATATAAGCCGCACTATATATATACGGTTGGTATGTTTTTATATACACAAAATCCTTCGTGTGTATAAATCGCTTTCAATGTTGGTACTTCTAAATCGACGATCGGCTACATTAAATTTGATCTACAGTATTTTTGATGTCATTTGCCTAAAATAAAAAAAAAGGCTCAAAGGCAACCGCTGAAAATAAAATCTCACAAAATATAATGACATAACATTAAAGTTTTTTTTTTATCAAAAATTTACGTAATTTGAATATTCTATATTATTAAATTTGCAAGCAGCTCAACACGACTTTTAAAATTGTTAATTTTGAACTTTTTAAATTATTAGACAAATAATATTAAAATATTATAAAATTTATGTTTTAAATACTTCAAATACTTTAGACCAAGTCTAACAGAGTCGATTATCGATTCAAAAATTTCAAAATCGAAAATAACTTATAAGCAAAAAAAAAAAAAAAAAGTTTTATGTTTATAAAAACAAACTAGCTTAACCCTATATATATATATATATATATATATATATATATATATATATATATATATATATATATTGATGAGCACAGTGCATACATACACTATCTATTTAGCATATCAGCAGGCATAGTGTGGTCATTGCTTACATCGCTATCAATTTTGTCGCAGGGCCAACTATTGCTTGACTCGATCTCTGAACTTAGGAGAAAGGTATTTTCCCTTTGTCTTTAGCTGTTGGAAAGAGGCAACGTGTTAGTTTTCTCTTTCCTTTTTTTTTTTTTTTTTTTTTTTTCATTTTTCGTAGCCGTGCTCAGCAGAGTAGTTGCTCAGAACCAAGATAAAAATGAGCATGTAATAGGGACTTGTATATATATAATTTCAAATTGCAGTAGCTAGTTCCGGACGGACCCAGCGGTCCCAGCCGCTCACTTTTTAGTTGTCCTTGCAGGAGAAATCACTTCAGGAACACAACAAGGCTCTGGAGAAGGAAGTAAGATTAATTTGTTTGTTTCTCTCTTTGCACTAACAATATTACACGCCCGCTGCATTTGCATATCCTCTCTGATAAATAAACAAGAGAGCCCCTCATGTTTATTTCTTTCTCTTTTTTACTGCATCCTTGTCCTTTTAAATTTCTTTTCAAACAGCTGATAGAGAAGCAGAAGGCGTTGACGCAGCAGCAACACTGGGAGCAGCAAACTCAACCCCCTACAAGCTCCTCACCGCTCTCCTTCCTACTACCCTCCGACTCTCTCTCCACCCTTAACATCGGGTACTACTCTTTCAAACTTAGTTTGCCTGCTGCATCTGCATGCACGTTCAGTAATGATATAACCTCCCTCAAGGGTACCCAACAACAGAAAGGCATAGCCCATTTCGCAATTCGTTTATTCTTTATTGGCCTAGAACGACGGCCATCCATTCAACGTTTATGGCTTTTATTTTAAGTTTACTCATATTGGTCACACATCAGACTTTTGGGCTGTTAAGTATGGGCGGGGCCGAGCAACTGGAACAAACTCCCCAGCTATCTCTCCATTGCTCTTCAGAGTCGTGTATACTTTCCCATTGATACTCCTGCTTTTGCTTGCTTTATTGTTTCTTGAGAAAAGGAAACCTCCCCTCCTCCTTCCGAGGAGGGCGCATATATATTATTTAGGGCATTTATAAGTTAACTGGTCGTGCTTTTTCCAACTGATGTAGGACATATCAGGCGACAGGAACTGGAGCTGAGGAACTAGAGGGGACGGTGCAGCCCCAGGTTCGCATGGGCTTACCTCCTTGGATGGTTCGCCACCTGAATGGTTAGATGATAGATGTGATTTACAGGCAGCAAATTAAATCCGTCGAGTCTGCCTTAATAGAAACTTCTACATATCATCTGACAACCCAGTGTAGATGTACTATTATGTTATATCGTTTACAGCTCGTACTACGGGGATGAGAGGCATCTCGTTACTCTCGTGGGCTAATATGGGGATTTTAAGCCTCCTGTCTCCATATATATATATACTTTATATATAAATAAATAGCACGGTATTCAGACTCTCTCATGCACCATGTATTAATGTAATGTTATGCATCCTCTCTCATCGTCTATGCTAATAAAAAACATACCTGTGCTTTTTCACGCATAAAGTGACCGATATGTGATAATGGTATGCATTCTATATAAAATGTTAGTACGAATTCTTAATGAAGCATTACTCTACAGCTTCATTTACTGCGTTCACAAGATAACAGCTTCATTTAATGCATTCGCTAAATAGTTCGAGCTCCAGCTAGTAGCATCGATGTATCATGTAGGGCAAAACCTCATCGATAACCTTCAATTTAATCGGTGCAAACTACATTTTATGAGGAGCCCCTTAGTAAATAGTGATACAATATTCTTTAATTGTCTAGCTAGTATTATTAATTCTTACTCTTCCCCTAAAGACTAATGCTATACTTAGAAACAAACTGGATGATATTTAATTAGTGTAGAATTATAAATGATGACAAGGTAGGCATGATCTATAATTTTAAGGTTGAAATCCAACAATTAATTAGGTAATTATTTTATTTACAGTTTATTTTTTCTAAAAAAAAAAAAGTTTGACAATCAAAATTTAACAAATAGATGAGCTCTTCATAACAATTACGTTCATCATCATAGGGGACAAACTTGTGACCAATCTGGTTTTAAAAGCTACCTTCTGCCAATGAAAGATGAAGAGATAAGAAGGCCAATTAGGATTAGGCACGTCGCAGTGCTTTATGGGTTGCTCTGGAGTTAAACCCGGTGGGGGTCAGAACCTCTCCCGTGTCTGTGGATGGGAACATGATGAGCAGCGATCGCTCTTCATCACACATTCATTCCCAAACAACCCCCATCCATCCAGCATAATAAAGAAACACAGAGAAGAAGAGCTGATGGCATGTGGAATTCTCTTTGCGACGTTGTTAACTCAGCTTGGAATCCCTCTCTGTTCAAGTGTGTGAAGGATTGGATTGGGCGTTTCTCGCTCAATGTTGTCTTGAGAAGAAGAGCTGATGGGAGACTCTTCACTATTTCGAACATTTACAGGCCCATCTGTGATTCATTGAAGCATGATTTTTTCCTGGAGCTCCGCAACATCGGCACTCTCTCTATGGGCGTTTGGGCAGTACTAGGCGATTTTAACGTTCTCCTCTCCTACCTCGACAAAAATGCTCCTCTCTCCGGCATCAACGTTTCGCTGGCATTCCAGAATGTTATTCAAGATCTCGGTTTCTTTGATCTCCCTCTTCCTCAACAAGTCGTTCACCTGGTCTAATGGCAGACAGTTCCCCACCCTTGAGCGGTTGGATCGGGCTTTCGTCTCAAAGAGTTGGCATTTGTCCTTCCCTTTTTCCACTCTTCGGGCTTTGCCGCGTCCTAGGTCTGACCATTCTCCTCTGTAGCTTTCTGCCGCTTTTTTATTCCTTCTCTGCAGATTTTCAGGTTCGAGTCCTTTTGGCTCTGCTATCCGACACTTTCCGACGTTGTTAACTCGGCTTGGTCTTCGGTTCCTATTGACGCCCAGTCTTCGAGCAACTTATCTTCTAAATTTGCTACGGTCCAATCTACTCTACGATCCTGGAGTGCTGGTCTACTTTCGAAGTTGAGAAAACAGGCTAAGCTATGCCTTCTTTGGATCGAGTGGCTCGACAAAGCGGAAGAGACCAGAGACTTAATTCATGTAGAATTCTCTTTGCGAGCCCATCTTAAAGGGAGATATGAAGAGTTGTGTTTGCAAGAGGAGCCAAAATGGAAACAGAGATCAAGAGTAAAGTGGCTTAGGGCTGGAGACGCCAACACTCATTTTTTTCACCTGAAGGCTTGTTCTCGAAAGAGCAGAAACTACTTGTCCCAGTCGTCTGATGGGTCCTCTGTGTTTTCTACTCATCAATCGGTCGCGGACCACCTGTTTATTTTTTTTTAAGAATCTTTTGGGTGCTGACTTCGTGCCTAGTGGGGTTGTGAACTTTGGGCTTCTCTATCCCAGTGCACCTCATTCTCTCCTAAGCCTTCAGGTTCCTTTCGAGTTGGCGAAAGTTAAGAGCGCGATCTTCTCTTGTGGTCCGGAGAAGGCGCCGGGGCCGGATGGATTTCCTTTGATCTTCTTCCAGCGCTTTTGGTCCTTTCTTAGTGGTGACATTTTGGCGGCTTTCACCGACTTCTTTTTTGGGTTCACTTAACCTTGAGGACATCAATTGCAGTTGGTTATGTCTAATCCCAAAGAAAAGCGAGGTTATTACTTCTCGTGACCTTGGACCTATTTGCCTGGAGAACAATTTGGTAAAAATCATCTCGAAGGTTTTGGCTACTAGTCTGCTATGTCACATGGACTCGCTTGTTAATCCCTTCCAAGTTGCTTTCATCAAAGGGCGTTCAATCTTGGACAACTTCTACTCTGCCCACATCCTTACTTATCACTTGGTTTCCACCAAACAGCAGGCAGCGCTTCTGAAGATTGACTTCGAGCGGACTTTCGACCATATTAATTGGCAATTCCTGACGGACATTCTCCAGGCGAGGGGGTTTGGAAGTTCTGACTGGGTTACAGCCATTCTCAGTGTTGCTTAACGGCGTTCCGGGCAAGCACTTCCCTTGTAAACTTGGCCTTCGCCAGGGGAACCCTCTCTCCCCTCTTCTCTTCATTCTATGCATTGAAGTGCTTTTTCGTATGCTCCAGTTGGCTTCTAACAGCTTGTGGTTACCGCCATAGTTAGTTAATTCGGATTCGGCAAAAATTCGGTACGGATATAATACGGGTAAAATTCGTATCATAATTTTAAAATTCGTTGAAAAATTCGGCTAAAAAACGGGTTCGTCAATTATTCGGATACGTGATTTATACGAAAATAATACGTTCATTAATTAAAAATTCGGGATAAAAAATTCGGCTATTAAATTAAAAAAATTTTAAAAAATTTATACTATTAGTATAAACAATTATAATTTTTTTTAAATAATTTAATCAATTTACTTTAGAAATAAATAAAATATTCATTTAGAACAAAAAAAATAAAAATATAATTTTAAGTTACTCCCGGCAAAAAATAAAAAAAATAAAATATGACTGAAATATTAAAAGAAAAATTTTAAAAAAATTAAATTAATTAAAAATAAATATTAATTTCACTCACAAGTCATCAAAATTATAAATTAATACACAAATTTACAAAATCACAACTCACAAACGGGTGGCGGCGAGGAAGATGACGAGTGGTACGCGGCCCGAAGGGTTCCGATGCCGAGCGCACGCCGCCCGGCCGGGCTGGGGAGGAGGCGTGAGGGGGCGTGAGAGCAGAGAAGAGAAAGGAAGTGGGGTGGAGTGGGCTGCCGGGATGGTGGGAGGAAGCGGTCGTGACTCGTGAGAGGGCGTGCGAATAGAGAAGAGAATGGTGGGGTGGGCCTGTGATGGCACCCTTTCTTTTTTTTTCTTTTTTTTTTTCTCTTTGAAAGGGAACGAATTTTTCACCTAAAAATTCGGAATTCGCGAATAATTCGCGAATAATACTTTTTGATTCAAAAATTCGCGAATCATTCCAAATTTTTGGAAAAAGTTGGAAATGGACCGTTTAATTCGGATTCTCAATCATTCGCGAATAATTCGCGAATCAACTAACTATGGTTACCGCCCATTAGTGTTGGAAACGTCAACATTCATACCCTTCAATTTGCGGACGATCTGCTTATCTTTTTCGATGGGTCCTCTAGGTCGGCTGGGGTAATAAAGCTGGTCTTGGACGCTTTTTCTTCGAGCTCTGGACTCAAGATCAATTACGACCAGAGCTCCCTTGTTCCAATTAATCTGTCAAACTCCGATGCCACGGAGCTGGCTAGCTTCCTGGGCTGCTCCCTGCATGGGTTTCCGTTCCCATATCTGGGATTACCCCTCTCTCCTCGGGCGCTGCGCAAACCAGATTATTTGGCCCTTATTGAGAAGCTAGACAAGCGTCTGACGGGTTGGAAGGCACTTACGCTTTCAAGGGGGGGGTGGGGGGTCGTCTTGTTCTCCTAAACTCGGTTCTGTCTAGCACCCCCGCTTATTTCTGCTCCGTCTTTAAGCTTCCGGTTTGGGTGGAGAACTATATCGACAGGATTCGTCGAGATTTTTTTTGGAAGGGGAAAAAATTAGTCGACGATTTTCACTGTCTCATCAATTGGAACCGGGTGTGCCGCCCTAAAAGGCTTGGCGGGGTTGGTATCCGTAATCTTCGGCTCATAAATTTCGCTCTCTTGATGAAAGGGCTATTGTCCTTTTACAAGTCTCGCTCTCTACCGTGGGTGCGACTCCTACTACAAAAGCATTATAAATTCAGATTGCCTTCCTCGGCTGCCGCAGTTCCTGCCGGATGCTGCCCCCTATGGAAAGGTATTCTTACTACTTCCTCACCCTTCCACACTTCCGTCCTGTTCTCACTTGGGAATGGATTGACGGCGTCTTTCTGGAGCACAAGGTGGAGCGGGAGAGTTTTTATTGCGTAACCTTTTCCCTCATCTGCATGCGGCTGCCATTTGTAAGCATCTGTCTGTTAAAAATTGGTTAAGCCGCTTTGCCTCCACCAGTAACTTGGGTTTCGGCTTGCCCCTTGGTTGGGAGCAGCAACAAGAGTTGGGGCAGCTACGCAATCTGATTGACAGTGTTTCGCTTAATGGGGACTTGGATTCGATCTCCTGGAGATGGTGCTCCAATGGATCTTTTTCTGTTAGTACCACATACTCATTCCTCTCCTTCGACGGGATCGAAGATCGTAAGATTCGGCTGCTTTGGTCGCTTAGGATTTCACTCAGAATCAAATTATTTATGTGGTTGGCTTCTAGATATAGGCTCCTCACTGCTGATCTGCTCGCTAAACGAGGATGGCAGAGACCTTCAATTTGTGTGCTATGTGGTGCAAATGAAGAAAATCTGGATCATCTTTTTTTCAATTGCTCATTTGCTAGATCCTTGTGGGATAGGCTTCTCCAAAGCTTTCCTAGCTCTTGCTCCAGGCTTCTTTCCGATCCGGGTGATCTAGCAAGGAGGTGGAAGTCAGCCAAACTGGCTCTGCCGCCCCGAGCACAAGGGTCATTCGACATCTGGTTCGCAGCGGCATGTTGGAAACTTTGGAACGAACGGAATAGAAGGATTTTTGAGAATGCCTTAAGCACGGACAAAGAGTGGCCAACTCAGTCGTGCTCTGGTCCCAGGTGCTGGGGGCCTAAGGGGTGGAGCGGGGTTCTGTTTACCTACTATCGACCTTGAATGCGATGTTTCTTATTCCTTGTGCCACCTCCTGGAGGCTTAATTGAGAGGGGTATTTCTGTTTTAACGTCGTCCATGTGACACACTGGAGCCTCGGGTGATGAGATTTGCGAGGTCGCGCCCTTGTTGTGATTTTGCGTTTCCTACCTTACTTGTTTGTACATCTGCCCTTCCTCCCTCTTGTATCAAATAGGGTATATCCTTGTTAAATCAAAAAAAGAAAAAAAAAAGAAACACACAGAAAGAGAGAGAGAGAGAGAGAGAGAGAGAGAGAGAGAGAGAGGGACGCTTCTTTCCTCCACCCACCCAACCACACAATGTTTCTTTCCTCCACACACACACACACGCACGCACAGGAAAAAGAGAGAGAGAGAGAGAGAGAGTTGATATTTAGCTCGTGTACAAGAAGATAGAGATAGAGGGAGTTGGTATTTAGTTCGTGTACGAGAAGAACGAGCTAAAAAGTCCTACGGTGGAGAGGAGCGTGGATTTAACCCGCGGGGCGAGCGCAACCAGACCTGCGTGTGAGACGCTTTAAAAGGCAACAAGCGAGACTACGGAGAGCGGTGAAGCCTCCCCCCCCCCCCCCTCCCCTCCCCTCCCTCCCTCCCTCCCTCCCTCCCTCTCTCTCTCTCTCTCTCTCTCTCTCTCTCTCTCTCTCTCCCTCTGCTGGAGCCCTCTATTTGGAGAATGAAAAGGCCTTCAAGAGAATACTCTGCCAAGAAACAAGGGGGCATCCAAATGCAAGTAATTAGTTGGAAAGAAAAAAGAACGAAAGACGGAACTTCATTGGACCAATAAAAGCCTTCATAGTTAACCTCAGCACCTCCAAGTTACAGAGTCCTGATGACTAGCAGACCAAATTTTCTGAACAACAGACCACCTCTCCCAAATGTCTTATTATACAAAATGTAATGGCATTCATTTAAGTATTAAGAGGGGATGATGGCATGAAATGGTCAGCAGTCTAGAAAGGAGGATGCACTACTTCCACTCTTAGTCAAAAACTGAGAATGTTCTTACTAGTTTTAAAAAATTTAAAATAGTTCATATAAAATAAATAAATAAATAAAAATAAAATTGCAACCAAAACTTTTTATTCCCGTAAATAAAGTATACATTTTAAAGTTCTGATTCATAAAGCAGCCCAAATTATGACTAACATATGGCTTAAAACATAGGCGATAAGGAGCTGCGCTAGAGCTAAAGCTTAAAGAAGGAAATAACAACACTAGAATTTTCCATGCAATAGCAAATGGAAGGTCGAGAACTAACCACATTGGAGTAATTGAAGATGAAGGAAGAAGATTGGCTAGGGAGAAGGATAAAAGTGAGTGCATTTACAACAAGTTCAAGAAAAGATTTTTTACGGAGAACCTCATTCCTTCGACATTAGGAGATTGGAGTGATCTTTTTAGCGATAGAGGTTTTTAAGCTCGAATAATCTTACCGCTCCATTTTCGGTAGAGGATATCAAAAAGGTCACTTTCCAGTTGAGTGGGGATAAAGACTCTGGACCTAATGGCTTCAGCTTGTTCTTCTTTCAGAAGTTTTGGGAGGTGATCAAAGTGGACCTCATAAAAATCTCTGACGACTTGTTTGAAGGTACTTTGAATACCGGCCCTATCGACTACTCGCATATCTGCTTGATACCCCAAAAAAGAAGGGGCTAAAACTGCCAATGACTTCAGGCCGATCTGTCTTATTAATAGCGTGCAAAATATTATATCCAAGGTCCTCGCAAACAGATTAAAAAGAAAGATGCACAAGATCATATCCCTTACGCAGACGACCTTCCTAAAAGGTAGATTAATTCTAGACTCCTTTGTCACTACAAGCGAGATCATTAGCTGGTGCTCGAAAGTGCAAAAAGAATGTGTAGGCATTAAGGCAGATTTCGAAAAGCCTTTCGATAGAGTGAACTGAAATTTTCTTAGAATCATTCTGATATGTCTCGGGGCAAACCAGAAATGGTGTAGATGGATAGATTAGTGTATCTCAAAAGGCAAGGTAGCAATTTTATTTAATGGGGTCCCCTCGAAATAGATCAAACTGAAGAGGGGACTAGCCAAGGTGATCCTCTGTCCCCATTCCTCTATCTGTTAGTGGCTGAAGGAATGCCAAGGATGATGGATAGAGCTGTTGGAAACAATCTTCTGAGAGGTGTGGGCCCTACAGATGAGGCCAAAATTGTGATTATCCAGTACGCGGACAACACTATCTTTTTTTGCGAGGCAAAATAAAAGCAATTACACAACTTGCGATTCATGTGGCAATTATTTGAGTGGGCATCGGGTCTCAAGATAAACAGGAATAAGTATGAGCTGTTCTATCTTGGTAGCGGCGAAAATAAGGGAGAGAACTCGCGAAGATCATTGAGTGTAACTGGGCTTGTCCCGATCAGGTACCTTGGGATCCCATTGTTGAGAGGCCGCATTCGAAAGGAGAATTGGTGGAGCATCATAAGCAAAATCGAAAATAGGATCGAAGGCTGGCAGACCAAACTCCTCTCACAGGGAAGGGAGGCTTATCTTAGTAAACTCGATACTTTCGAACCTTCCACTCTATTTCTTCTTAGTTTTTAAAGCACCCAAATAGGTAATACGTCGTATCGAATTGCTTCGGAGAGCTTTCTTTTGGAAAAGCAGGAATTCCATTACAGGAAGTCACTGTTTAGTAAGCTGGAAGGCGGTCTACAGAGAGAGAAAAGATGGTGGGTTAGGGGTTAAGGATCTGAAAAATCACAACATTGCCCTACTAGTGAAGTGGTGGTGAAGGTTCTTCTCTACAGCACCGAATCTTTGGGGCTCTCTTATTGTAGGACTCTATTATATCCACACGAGACCTCTCAACGAAAAGGCTTCGTTCAAACCTTTCTCTCAGTGGTGGCGGAGCGTATTAGGAACGAGAGACCTTTCTAAATGCAGCACTACTCGCTCGGTTGGAGACGGCGGTTGGACATTTTTTTGATCGAAAATCCGGTTAGGGAGCTCTTCTTTCCTAACCAATTTCCTAGTATTTACGGTGTGGTACTTAACAAAACTTGTCAGGTGAAAGATTGCTTTGGAGGTAACGGTTGGAGATGGAGGAAAATTCTGTCAGGTTTCACTTCAAGCTCAATGCTTGAAGAAGGGATGATCCTGAGCTTAAAAGAAACTCTTTCCGGCACGTACCTAATTACCAGAAGGGACATTTTTAGATGGTGATGGACACAATCAGAACTATTCTCGATCAAATCAATGTATTCCTTTCTGCAAGACAGTGGCTTCGTTCAGCTGTGGAGAATCAAAATTTTGTTGAAAGTCAAAATTTTTGTTTGGCTAGTTGTAAAACAAAGGGTACTGACAGTTGACATCTTGCTGAAAAGAGGTTGGAGCGAACAAGGCAAGGACAGCTGAGACAACTAATCACCTCTTTGTTGGAGGGCTTACTCCCAAATAAGCTAGAAGTTCGTAACTGCACAGCCGTAGTAGACGCTTCGATAAGCTGTGGGAGGCGAGCAAACTCAAACAAGGAACCTTTGGGAGAAGGGAACTTGTAACTATCGCTACTACGTGATGGATAATTTGGTTGGAACATAATAGTAGACGCTTCGATAATGGGAGGCGAGCAAACTCAAACAAGAAAGTTTGGGAGAAAACTTGTAACTATCGCTACTACGTGGTGGATAATTTGGTTGGAACAGAATAGTAGACGCTTCGATAAGCTGTGGGAGGCGAGCAAACTCAAACAAGGAACCTTTGGGAGAAGGGAACTTGTAACTATCGCTACTACGTGGTGGATAATTTGGTTGGAACAGAATAGTAGACGCTTCGATAAGCTGTGGGAGGCGAGCAACTCAAACAGGAACCTTTAGAAGGGAACTTGTAACTATCGCTACTACGTGGTGGATAATTTGGTTGGAACAGAATAGTAGACGCTTCGATAATAAGAGACGTAGTATGGGAAATTTGCTAGCCGATATCCATTCACTGCGAGCGGTTTGGAACTCGTTCTGCGTTTAACTTTTTTTTTTTTTTCAACCTTCGTGATGAGGCTCGGCTGTCTCATTTCTGTAGCCAGTTCATTTCTCTATGAATGAAGCGGCAGCATGCGACCTTTTTCTCAAAAAAAATATATTAGAAGCCTAGACAAAGCCCAATAAAAGAACCAAGTCAAAACCAAAAGGAACAGAAATGTCGTGGATGAATTAAACGAGTGATTATATACATGCAATATCACAAACAACATGGTTCAAGGGAAATAGAGTAAAGAGTTTCATATGACCATCAACAGGTGGAATCACAAGTAGTAACATGGTCCTCAAGATTAAAAATATACAGTTGCAGATAATTGCAAACATCAGCTCATTTAAAGACTACTAACAAAGCATTACATTATGTTACCTAATTAAATGAACAAAATAAAAGAAACAGTCCCTTTCCAACAGTCTAGCTCAATTATTATTTGTGACAAAATGCAAGGAAAGAAAAGCTACTCATCTTGGCATAAGTTTAATAAAAGATTACTATTCTGCATAATGTGGACAGCAAAAGAAACATATCAAGCTTGATTATTATTTATGACAAAATGCAAGTAAAGAAATGCAATTTAACTTGGGATAAGTTTCATACAAGATTACTATTATACATAATGTGAACAGCAAAAGAAACTTGAAAGTCTAAACTATTGTATACGAGAATCAATCTAAGAATGTGTGACCTGCTTGGAGTGAAGGCGCCACAGCAGACATGGAAAATTTGAACCCAAAAGAGGACGAAATAAACTTGTTAAGCTCAAAGATAAATCGATGAATACAGGAAACATAAGAATATGATAAAAATGTGTGTCACTAGAAGCAAATATCAAGACCTGATTTCTATGCAGATAGTGTGCAGTCATTTACTGATTTTCTGCAATCTGCAGGATACAAAATTCACAAATTCCACATATAGTAACTAAACCTGGATTTTCTTCACCCATTAGTTCGATAACCTGACTCCCCATGAAAGTTCAAATTAATACTTTCGGTTGTACCAAGAAGCTATAAAATAAGCAACTCAACCTGTTATTTTGAGTAAATTTTCAAAATGATTAATACGTAGGGGGTTCCCTAGTGAGTGCTTATTGAGCAAAATGTCCGTCGAAAATTCCAAAGATGATAATCTCATGCACTTCAGCTAAAATCTCAAACACCAGACTGTATGTATGCTCCAAATATCGCAGACAGCAATGGACACTCATGCCACAAAAAAAAATGCGGGTGCATCGATCGCGACAGATATTTGTCATGCACTTCAGATTAAAATTGCAAACACCAGACTGTATGTATGCCCCAAATATTGCAGACAGCAATGGACACTCATGCCCCCCAAAAAAAATGCGGGTGCATCGATCACAACAGATATTTGTCATTATATTGTAATGGTTAATTGCCTAATTTCAAGTCCATCACTCACGCAAGCTGATTTACTTATATATTAAAAATGCAGTTTTTCTCATGTAGAAAAATGATGTTAGAAGAAGTGAGAATTTTCACTAGAATCAAAGCTTCCATGAAAAGGTTGCACAAGGTAACAGGACTAACCCTTATGTGCATGGTAGTCCGTCAGAGCTTACTGCTATGGTGCATTCATTGAATATAATGGAAGTTAGGTTGGTATGCTTATGGAAGCACGGAGTTCTCCATGTTTATAAGTTGTTTTCGACGTGGGACATCCGAATTAAGGATCGGCTCCGTTAGATTTGATTTAGAATATTTGTAGTACTAAGAAAATAAATTTTACGATTTTCCGATATCATTTGCCTATAATTGAAGAGGACTCAAAATTAATAATTTTAAATGGTCGTAGTGACCCATTTACAAGTTTAACGGTGTAGAAATATCAAAATCACGTAAAATTTTGATATAAAATTCTTTATACTATATAAAAGAAGATCAATATCTTTGATCTAAAATTATAGTGTCATATCATCATATTTTGTGAGATTTTTATTTTCAGCCGTTGATTTTGAACATTTTTTATTACTAGACAAATAATATCAAAAAATCATAAAATTTATTTTTTAGATACTTAAAATATTCTAAATCAAGTATAACGAAATCAATCGTCGATTTGGAAGTCCCAACATCAAAAACAATTATTAGCACGGAAGCCTCCGTACTTATAAAAGCATACCGGCCGCACTCTGTAAATGAGGATAAATTATAATTGCTGGAATTGAGTAGGTCCACAGCATGCAATAATGCCACCATTCTAAATCATGGGCTAATCTTCAGATGTATATATCATTCTAAATCATGCCACCATTCTAAATCATGGGCTAATCTTCAGATGTATAGATCAGTCTAAATCATGCCACACCATTCTAAATCATGGATTATAAATTACATGTATAGGGTTCTGCCACAATTCTAAGCAGTTAAAAATCATGGGCTAATCTTCAGATGGCATTCTTTACCCCTGCCAGCTGTCTGTTAGCTATTCTTATAACCCCACTCGTACATTACACTACCCTCTTTGTTCGAAGGTTTCTACCCTGCAAAAGAACATGCACATATTTTGGATATCATAAGTCCTAAAAATCAAAATGCAAGAAAATCTGAACATACCAAGTTCCACCTTTAACAGGACACGATTAGAAACCATCCAAATTAATAGTGAGGCGACATCGGGAGAGAACTAAGAATCTTGATTCATTCCCATTAGTCCAAATGGCAACAACCAAGTTCGAATAAGGCATAGTTCTAACGATCGAATTGGAGACTGTGAAAGAGAACTACTCGTCAAAATGAAAGCGCACGAAGCATCAGATCAACAGCAAGAAAACAATGAAACCCTAGACAAACACGGGATCGGAACAATCCGCTAATCGAATTTTGTGTTCCGTACCTTCACAACAACGACGAAGCAAAATGCTTTTTCAAAATGGCACAAGCTAAAGATAATCGGAAACAAGGATTAGGGTTTCGAAGTGCTACCTCCTCTCATCTCACCTTTTTAAGGTCGGAGAAGAGAAACAGCTCCACGAACGAGAAGACGAAGCCTACCGATCGATCAAATCCGCTAAACGCCGTGCTAAAAATCACCATCGCCATCGTTGGGGAGATGAGGGTTCGAGAGAATATAAATAATTAAATAATAAAAGAGGAGGAAGAAGACGCCTTTTCGATTATTACACTACGCACGACCACCGCGCTCTCTCGAAGCCGAAGAGATAATAATAATAATAATAATAATAATAAAAATAATAATAACTCTATTTATAGAACCGGTTTAGGATCCACGGACACGTGGCAAAACGAAAGCGGTCAGATCGTACCCCGTAGAGAGATGTATGCGGTTGCAGTCCGATCCTTCTAGAATCTATACATGGAAAATGAGTTGTTTCACGATGGACGCCAGTAAAATGAACGGTGGAGATTGGTTGGGTGCAGTGTACCTCGCAAACACGTTGAAGTTACACTGCGCCAGAAGAGAGCGAGAAATAGTTGTCTTCGTCCCAACCACCACTGTTGACCGTTCATCGCGTCTAATTGCTTATTTAATGCCAAAATCTCGATTGGAAAATTTGCTCCTTCCTTTTTGAATTGGCTACTCTCAGGTGCGATTTCTCTCTCTCTCTCTCTCTCTCTCCTTTTCCCTAATTGATTTAGTAAGCAGTTTGTGTTCTTAGTTTCTTGGATTAAAATTGTGTGTGCATATACGTACATAAACCTGAATTTAGGAGCCCCTTTTTGTTGGAAATTAATTCGCTGTGCGAATTTTGGTGGAAAACCAGTCGAGGTTGCAAAATTGTTCCTGCGCTTTGCCTCTGTAGTGTTACTGAAGCGCCTTTCTCTAATTTTGGTGGAAAAGTTGTCAATTTTGGTCGAGTTCATTTCCAAATGGGTTGGGCGATACATACCAGGCACTTTGCTACAGTACCTATCTATCTATATATCTCAATAGTGATGCTGCAATTTGTTTCTTGTTATCCCTTCTATTGATTGATTGTACATCTTTTAATGCACGGTAACCATATTATATCAGATAACCGATTTTCATAGATGTATGCTGTGTCGTTTGATGGGAAGTGAAGATGTGTAGAGACGTTTTGCTTACATGGATTTTCATGAACTTGTAGGTTGGTAAGATCCATGGCCCATTCAAGTGGTGCTAAGAAGCTCATTCAAATCGACGTCAGTTCGGACACTGTATGCCCATGGTGTTTTGTGGGCAAGAAGAACCTTGACAAAGCTATAGAGCAAACAAAGGACAAGTTTGATTTTGAGGTTATCTTTATTCCTGCTTTTTTTGTATCATCCTTCGCGTACCACCGTTATGTAGCTTGGCGTGTTCCTCTTTTATGTTGGCTATTTATATATGGGTTAAAATAAGTCAAACTTCCTGCCACGTGATAATAGGCCCAGGAAACTAATAAATTGAGTTGGGTGAGCCTAATAAGTTGAGTGGGGCTGCGGTCCACAATAGACCTAACGGCAAGAGACCCAATAATAGACCTAACGTCCAGGTGGGTTGAGTCCGGTTGAGACCCGTGGGCGCTGTGTCTGTACGCTTTAAGTGAATTGGTTGCGTATTTCTAACAGCTCGAGCTTTTGGGATTAATGGTTAGCGCCAACGATCCTACAAGTGGTATCGGAGCCAATGGCACGGGTTTGATTCCCACACGGTGCAGGTGTTGGGGGGAGGGATTGTTAGCTATTTATGTATGACTTCCTGTTCCGAAGTTGAGTTGGGTGAGCGGTCCAAATAGACCTAACGGCAAGAGACCCAACAATAGACCTAACGTCCAGGTGGGTTGAGTCCGGACGAGACCCGTGGGCGCTGTGTCTGTATGTTTTAAGTGAATTGGTTGCGTATTTCTAACAGCTCGAGCTTTTGAGATTATTGGGATTAATGGTTAGCGCTAACGA
Source organism: Tillandsia fasciculata (assembly GCA_029168755.2). Taxonomy (NCBI): domain Eukaryota; kingdom Viridiplantae; phylum Streptophyta; class Magnoliopsida; order Poales; family Bromeliaceae; genus Tillandsia; species Tillandsia fasciculata. Next base: position 26,339,865 of record CM054932.1, on the reverse strand, counting down.
TCCTACATTTTAGAGTTTTTAGAATTTGATATATCATATATTGGTTATCATCGTCTCCTCTTGATTGGTTTGTGTCAACTCCACTTGCTATGTAGGTCCGCTGGCATCCCTTTTTTCTCAATCCTTCCGCTCCCAAGGAAGGTGTCAAGAAGTCTGATTTTTATAAGTTGAAGTTTGGAGCTGCCCAATCTGAGCGTATTATGTCTCGGATGACTGAGGTTCTTTCAAAATAGCTTGATAAGGTTACTGGTGTTCAATTTACTTAATTATCTTGTTAATGCATGCGATGCTGTGTTTTAAATATTATAGGTATACCGGGGTCTTGGCCTTGAATATGACACTTCTGGTCTTACGTAAGTTCAGTGTTATGTGAAGTTATATAATATGATTATATAACACCATTCCTTTATATAGCTAATTTTATGGATAATGCAGGGGAAATACTTTCGATAGTCACAGGCTGATAACTTACGCTGCACGTCAAGGCTATGATAAGCAAAATGCTCTTGTTGGCGAATTATTTTTCAATTACTTTTGTGAAGGAAAGTATATTGGTGACCGGTTAGTATATTTATACCATAGTTGCGAACTACCTTGACAAGCCTTATGCTTCTGATTAAAAAGAAAGTGTGACAAACCATGCATTGAATGTATAATCATAGCTATGTAGCATGCCATCATAACAAAATACGCATAGATATTTTGAATTTCAATGCATCCTTATTTAAGCTGAACCTGCAGAAATAGTAGAACTATATTAAATTAGAAAATTAGTTAGAAGATAAAAAACTAATAATAATAAGCCCTATACAAATGTAAATGGCCGATGATTGCGATGAAATTTATGACATGATTTGCTTGTATGTTTAGAACAAATTTACATTTCCTTGTTCCACATTGGTAGGAGCATCATACATTCTAACAATCATGCGATTACGGGTGTAGGGAAACTCAGTATTCATGGCAAGTGATTCTGATTTGATTCAAGCTATAATCTGCAGTGTTTAAGCTGTGTTGTACAAATGAAATGTAGGCAAGTTCTTCTGGAGGCTGCCGGAAAGGTTGGCATCGAAGGAGCAGCAGATCTGCTTGACGACCCGAGCAAAGGGGTCGAGGAGGTATCCTTCCTGCGTACAATTTCTTTCTTTTCAGATCCTTTTTCTACTCAATTTCATTATTAATAGAACTTCATACTTGCTTTTTAATAAAGGTAAATGAAGAGTTGGAGAAGTATTCCTCACACATTTCTGGTGTACCGCATTTTGTGGTATGAAAATTATCACTAGCTAGCCATTGGCATAGTTTATCTTATGATTTAGCTTAAGCAAGTTCCGATTCGAATTCTAAACTTCTTTCGACTGTTAATTTACCATATCAGATAAATGGGAAGCATGAACTCAGCGGCGGCCGACCGCCGGAGGTTTTCCTGGGAGCGATTCAAGCAGCTGCAAAATGATGGAAAAGCCACCAAACCTGCGCCCTCTTGGCTCTGTAAATTTGACTCATATTGTACGTAAATAAGAGTACTAAACGACTTGTCATGGCATTCTTATATAACGATCCGTTCTTAAATAAGAGGAACGAAACGAACCGTGTGGTATTAGAGTTTGTGCTTTTATCTATTTGATTGATGACAATGTCCTGGTGCTCAATATACTTTATAAGGGTATATATATAAGTGTACACTCATTTTTGGATGTACATCGTACAACCTATCCATCCTAGGATGAGGTGAATTTTATCCATCACTTCGAAGTGATGAATGGAGAAGCCCCCACCACCCTTGGATGTGTGGGATGTAGGATCTACACCTAAAAATGGATGTAGAGGTAGCATGGCTGATTTTATAAAAAAAAAATATTCTGATACTTTTTTTAAATAAATAATAAAAGATAGACAAAAAAAAAAACAAAAAAATAATTTTATTTATTAATAGGTTAACAGTTATTTTATTAACAGATTAACATATAATTTTATAAAAAGGACATTTTCGTAATTAAATATTACAAAATAAAAAAATATATATTAATTAAAATACTTTATACTAATTTAGTCATTAATTTAAAAAATTTTAAAATTATAATTTATACATTAATTTAAATAGCTTAATTTAAAAATTTTAAAATTATAATTTAGGCATTAATTTAAAAAAATTTAGAATTACAATTTAGTCATTAATTTAAAAAATTTAATTTAAAAAGTTTTAGAATTACAATTTAGGAATTAATTTAAAAAGCTTCGAATTATAATTTATGCATTAATTTTAAAAGTTTAAATAAAAAAAAATTAGAATTAAAAGTTAGACATTAATTTAAAGAGTTTAAATTAAAAAATTTTAGAATTACAATTTAGACATTAATTTAAAGAGTTTTAGAATTACAATTTAGACATTAATTTAAAAAGTTTAATTTAAAGAGTTTTAGAATGATAATTTAGGCACTAATTTAAGGAGTTTAATTTAAAAAAATTTAGAATTACAATTTAGGCATTAATTTAAAAAAATTAATTTAAAGAATTTTAGAATTATAATATATGCATTAATTTAAAGAGTTTAAATTAAAAAATTTTAAAATTACAATTTAGACATTAATTTAAAAAATTTAGAATTACAACTTAGGCACTAATTTAAAGAATTTAATTTAAAAAAAATTAGAATTATAATTTAGTCATTAATTTAAAGAGTTTTAGAATTAAAATTTAGTCATTAATTTAAAAAGTTTAATTTAAAAAATTTTAGAATTACAATTTAGGCAATAATTTAAAGAGTTTTAGAATTACAATTTACGCATTAATTTAAAAAGTTTAGAATTATAATTTAGACATTAATTTAAAGAGTTTAATTTAAAGAGTTTAGAATTACAATTTAGGCATTAATTTAAAGAGTTTAATTTAAAAAAAAAATAGAATTATAATTTAGGTATTAATTTAAAGAGTTTAATTTAAAGAATTTTAGAATTACAATTTAGGCAGAGTTTAATTAAAGAATTTTAGAATTACAATTTAGTCATTAATTTAAATAGTTTTAGAATTACAATTTAGACATTAATTTAAAAAGTTTAATTTAAAAAAATTTAAAATTATAATTTAGACATTAATTTAAAAAGTTTAATTTAAAGAGTTTTAAAATGACAATTTAGGTATTAATTTAAAATTTTAACTTAAAAAAATTTTAAATTACAATTTAGACATTAATTTAAAGAGTTTAATTTAAAGAATTTTAGAATTACAATTTACGCATTAATTTAAAGAGTTTAAATTAAAAAAAATTAGAATTACATTTTAGATATTAATTTAAAAAATTTTAGAATTACAATTTAGGCATTAATTTAAAAAGTTTAATTTAAAGAATTTTAGAATGACAATTTAGGCATTAATTTAAAGTGTTTAATTATAAAATTTTTACAAATTACAATTTAGAGTTTTAGAATTAAAATTTAGTCATTAATTTAAAGAGTTTTAGAATTACAATTTAGGCATTAATTTAAAAAGTTTTAGAATTATAATTTAGGCATTAATTTAAAGAGTTTAATTTAAGGAGATTTATAATTACAATTTAGGCATTAATTTAAAGAGCTTAATTTAAAATTTTTTAGAATTACAATATAGGCATTAATTTAAAGAACTTAATTTAAAAAATTTTAGAATTATAATTTAGGCATTAATTTAAGGAGTTTAAATTATAAAATTTTAGAATTACAATTTAGGCATTAATTTAAAAAAATTTAGAATTACAATTTAAGCATTAATTTGAAAAGTTTAATTTAAAGAGTTTTAGAATGACAATTTAGGTATTAATTTAAAGAGTTTAATTTAAAAAATTTTATAATTATAATTTAGGTATTAATTTAAAGATTTTTAGAATTACAATTTAATCATTAATTTAAAAATTTTAATTTAACAAAATTTGGAATTACAATTTAGACATTAATTTAAAGAGTTTTAGAATTATAATTTAGGCATTAATTTAAAGAGTTTTAGAATTACAATTTAGTCATTAATTTAAAGAGTTTAATTTATTTAAAAATTTTAAAAGTTTCTTTAATTTAAACATTAATTTTGTATTACAATTTTAAAAAATTTCAATGTACTTAAATATTTGATTTAATAAAAAAATATGGTATAATTCAAATTTATTTTGAGAATAGAATTGTACGGGCTAAGTTAAATCAAATTTAAATAGTAAAATTTGATCTTTTAAAATAATGAGATCATATATTATAATTTAAAATATAAATTGATAATAAAAATTAATAGATTCCTAAATTTTAATTTCTAAAAATAATTTTGTAAAATTAAAATCGCTTACATTATATTAAATAAAGATAATTAAAATATTACCATTTAATACCATAACTAAATTGGAATATTTAAAATTTATAATATTTCTAAAAATAAAAAGTCTCACTAAATCAAAAGTTTTAAAATTTATAATATTTACAAAAATAAAAATTCTCAAAATAAAGATAATATTACATGGTAACCGGTACCTCCTCAAAGTGAACTGCTTTTGCAGGTCAAAGTTTAAAGCTAATCAAATTTAAACCGTTAAACAGATATGAATGAACGGTAATATATATAATATATTATATATATATAATATATATATATATAAATATATATATAAATATAAGGAGTATGACTCTTTATAAAAATATATGCCGACACTCTTGATTATGGTCCATTTTATGAAGGGCCTCTAAACAAAAAATAAATAAATTTAATCGATTTTTTTTTAAAAAAAATTATTTGAATTATTTTTATATGTTGAATTCATCATCTTATTAAATTTATTCACTATTTAACTGACAGAATTTTTGGTTTTTTCAACAAATAAAAATCCATAGAGCTATTAATTTCAGTCTACTAAGATAATTTGGATCAATCCAAATAAATAAAAGCTAATACAGCATCAACGGAACAGATGCGGTGAAGTATTCTGTAAAGCTCGGTCCGAGCCGCAACTGCTCCAGTAGGGAATTCTTGGAGGAGGAAGGCGGTTATGACGATCTGTGGCAAATCGAGCTCGAATCGGAGTCGCAGGCCTCGACGACGATGACGATCCGAGGATGTTGATCCGGAGAATAGTTGAAGAGAAAAGACGAAGAAGAAGAAGAAAAGGGGAGGAAGAAGAAGTAGCAACTGTATTCAGATATTATAACTGTTTCTGTTACAACCTCTCTATTTATAGAGCTAAGCCCAGGACTAAATTGCGATAATGATAATTATTGTGGTGTAAACTGTAAACCCCTATATTGGCCCACCGGACCGATTCTCTTAGTGGGCTCCATCTCCACCCAACTGAAACTCCTGACGAGTCGCTTGGGCCTGGGCCACCATGTCAAGTGCGTAGTGGATCGGTTCTTCCTCCCAACCCGACCCGCTATGCCCCTTCTACACTCTTCCAGGCTCTTCCATCTGACAGCTGCCGTTCACCCCTCCTTAGCTCCTATTGCTTCCTCTCCACTCTTACGCACCACTCTAGCTACTACAATCCCTTCCCAGCGATTACTACTCACCAACCTATGCTATCACACGAGAGACGGACATTCCCTGCGCCCAGAAAAGCTAAGTACCTCTTTTCCTTTATCGCCTTACTCCTGTTTCTCTTGCGCCAGCTATTTCTAACCTCCTCTTCCCCACCTTCAACTGCAGGTGTTACATATTCTTAAAATGGCCTGTAGTTAAGAGGGGTCTTCACACATTTTCAACAAAAATCACTAGAGAATCCTGGAACTAACTACAATAAACTAAAAAATCCTATTACAAACTTGAACAGAGATGAAGCACTAATTCAGGAGTAAAATTCCAGCCGCATGTAAACTTATCTTGATCCTCCATCGCGTACCTTAAGTACTCTATCATGCCAAAATTTAATTTGCATAGATACAAAGATAAGCTCCAGATTTCACAACAAGGAGAAAACATTTCCTTCCAATGTTTTACATCTGTGAAAATTCAGGGTCTTCACATAACCCGATTGATTTCCCAAAAAGAAAAGAAAAAACAAGAAGAAAAAGAATAAATCTATATTCTTAAGTTTGTAATGGAACTATGCTAGGCAATATAAGCTTATGGGCCGCAACTTCAGCAGGCGTATTTACAAAATCTACCATCTTTTAATGACAAAAACATTGAAAACCACAGAAGCATAATTGAAGCACCAGAATCATGCTGCTTCATTGAACAACATTACCTGCAAAATACAGCACAAGAACATATAAATGCAGAAGACGACGAAAACTACAGATGCAGAGCCAAATCTAAATACTAGCATGATGAAGCACAGGGATCTGTAAAATAGTCTAATTACCCGCACAGCACGGAATAAATAAAATACGGTAAATGAGCAAATGAAGGTTTAAGAATTTACTTTTTTCCAAAACAAAAAGAAAGGCAAGACCACCATATGGAGTCAGAGCAACTTAAAGATGAGAATGGTCCAAAAAAATTTGATATGATAATTTTGTCTAATTGTAAGCCTAAGCGAAGTGAAACAATAGGTGGACTTGTCATGAAAAGCTCAATATTGTAAGGATGTTGGATAGGTTCACATATCCTACTTCCATGTAAATATATATATATATGTAATCCTCATAAAACCACAAGAGGAAATTAGACTTCATTTTAGCCAACAAGCTGCTGTCTGAGATCCCACAAGTAGTTCTAGATTTTTTTTTTTTTTTTTTTTTTTTTTGAAAAAAAAAAGAGCTTGCACTAACAAGGTAAGGTTGCAAGATTACGTCTAGAAGAGATCTGCAGCAAAAAGTAGTGCACTGCACTGGTTTCATGGTTCTGATTTCTACATAATCAGCAACGTAAAATGGAACAAGAAGAGCTGATATCTGGCGGACGAGCACCGATAAGAAAACATAAAGCTTACCTTGCCACAGACCGGGCATGCTTCACTTCTTTCCATCCACTCATATATACAGCTTAGGTGGTAATGGTGAGTGCATTGCAATATCATCTTCGGGTTCTCAGAAATGTATTCTGCAACAACATTAGCAAAAAGAAAATCTCAATGCACCCAATTTTTTTTTGTTTTCCCATAGGAAAAATTAGTTACTGCGACGCACCTTCAAGGCAAATCGGACAATCATCCTCTTCCTCAGATGAAGAATAGTAGGCGTCTGCTAATGAATTCTTAAGTAAAATTTCATTCAATTTTTCCATTGCAGCCGTTGATCCTACACAGGCATCATTGGCATTTCTGGTTGGTCCGGACGCAGCATGGCAATGACTGGAGGCTTTGGCAGCCACTTTCCCCCCATCACTTCGACGCCGCACCTGGGAGCATCTTGGATCATCATAAGCTAAGGGCCGCAGAGGACATCGGAATGTGTCCATGTAGGAAGGGTCTTGCAGTTGAGAGGTGGAAGATGAAGAATTTCTCCCCTGTTCGGGTGAGGGGGCGATGCGTGCTTGGCCTCTGTTAAATAATCCAACATACTGTAGAGAACACAAAGCACACGAACAGAACATACACATTAAACAGATCGGCGACCATCTGGGACGTTCGGAGTACAAAAAGGAAGGGTATTTTCAGATAGAGCGCATGTCATAGTCATACATACCACATTCAGCAATGGCTGAGATGACCATCTGATGAGGCCTAAACAGCCGCCGTCGACGGAAGCAGTTGGATGCTGATCCTCTTCTGGATCATCGTCCAGGCGCAGGCAACAAAGGAAAGAACCCATAACCCAATCCCCTCCTCTTTCTTACTTTAAATCTTATATCTTCTTAGTTTGGAGCTAAAATTAGGATTCTCCGCAAGCAATGAGAAGCGCCAGAATTTGGTTGGAGAGATGTACTCCGCTTTCGTAAATCAGAACTCGCAGTAAAACATCGAAATCACCTCATCCTCACTGTAGTTTAAAACAGAATTAAGAGAACCTTAAAATTAAGTAACAATCCTAGAATTAATTATCAAATCTAAAAACTAGTTTACTAGAAAATTAGTGTTCATAGATCAGGAAAAAAACAAAAACAAAAACAGAATTTTTTTTTTTTTTTTTTTTTTTTTTGTTAAGGTTGACTCAGATAGCAAACAGTAAAGCGCAAATCGACAATCAAATGAATTATTAGAGAAAAAAAGAGAGAGAAAACCGGAATAGGGAACAAAATTTCATGTTGCTTCAATCCAGAGATAAACCAACATTAAAAGAAGACCCTGTATGGGAATTAAACTTGAAACAACATAAAAAACAACACCACACCTACATGGAAATTAAACGGCGCGTGCGATCGAAGCAGAGAGAGAGAGAGAGAGGCGGATCAACAAAACCCTAAAAAAAAACAAAAATCCCACTCCACTCCGATCGGAGCTCCTAAATTTCCTCGCCGTTTCGGTAAATCCGCCTAAAAAAGGGCTACGAGAGCGCACCAGAGATAAGAAAAGGCAAAAAAAAAAAAAAAAAAAAAAAAAAAAAAACAAAACAAAACAAAAGGAAAAAAAATAAAAAAATAAAAAAAAAAAGCGCGGAGAGAGAATAATTGGGTGAATAGGGGGATTCTTTTGCGTAGAGATTTATATTTATGTACAGAGTTAAAACGCTAGTTGATATCGTTACCCCTATTTTACTCGTTTGACGGTTGGATGAGCGCGGGGCTTTAAAAGATGGACGGGGACGGTGCTGTTTACAGTTTGATTTACCTCGATTGAGAATTTGTGGGGTAAGGTTATCAACGAAATAGCCGCTTCCGTATAGGGAATTGATTATGGCACGAGCTCTTTTACTTTATTAGCCGTAGATATAATTATAGTCAATTTAGATCAGTTCGATTGGGAAAGTGACTTCCGAGTCACATTTTATGTGCGCGCTTCAAAAAAATTATTGAAAAATTAAAAGTACACCGGTGGCTGCTGAAGCAAAATTAAAGCGAATTAAAGCGAAAATCCTCTTCCCATCCCATGTTAATTATTATTATTATTTAATTACAATTTTAATTAAATAATATATATAATATTTATATTTTAATTTTTTCCGTCTCAAATTTGACTTTAGTCTAATTAATATATAGTTGCATTTCATTGGACACTTTACTTGTATTCCTCTTAAAATTTTCTCTTGTGTAGCTTATTTTATATATATATTTTTTATTTTAGAATATCTATATTTTTTATCTTGGTTCAAATTCGTGTTTTTTTTTTTTTTCTTTTTTTTCTTTTTTTTTTGAGAGAAAGGTAGCATGCTATCGCTTCGTTTATTTTTGAAATAAACTTAGCTGGAAATGTAAAGCAACTAGTCTTCGAACTCGGGTCTCGAATATCAACCACCAAATCTTTTGCCACTTGCATTAGACACGGTTGATGTTCAAATTCGTGTTTGAATAATAAATTGATGATATGTACTATACGCTTTCGTTTGTGCCAAGAAAAGAAAAAAAAAAAAAAATTAAGGTGGCGAATTCGGAGATTAAAAAAAATATTTCAAATTTAGGACAATTGCATATATATATATATATATATATATATATATATATATATATATATATATATATAGTGTTTATTATTTACTTTTTAGTTTTTAAAAAATTAATAATAAATATAATTTATTTACGATGGATGGATTGTAAATAGTAATTCTGGTAATCTCTCTCTCTCTATTGGTCTCATTCAATGTTTGGGGAATCTGATTCCTGTATTGTTTTATCTGAGAGAATGAGGATGGGCCCAGTAGATGAATAGTGATAGTGGAGCATATTGTGTGGTTGATTGAACAAACCTGCAACCAAACACTAGATTGTTAAAGAGTCCCTTTTTGTGGACAGATATTTGACATTGAAGTCGACAAGGGACCAAACTATTTACCTGTCAGTAGTACTTGCTGCGTCTCAAATTGTAATACTAACTTCTCCCGATGACTGCTTGATTGGAGGAGTAGTCGCTGATAATTAGCAAGAGTTAAAAATAACATCAAAGTTGGTTCTTTCAAACTTTAATCCCTAAAGTCTCATTTGGTTCGGGTATAAATTTAAAAAATATAAATTTTTTTATACCTGAAATACGGAATAATTAAGTATAAAAGTTAAATTGCGTTTTGGAATAAAAAAAATTATGTTTGGTTAAAATTAAGGAATAGTAGAGAATAATAGAAAAAAAGGATAAATTTTTTATCAAAATACTAATTTTATCCTTACCTTATATATATATATAAATTAATTTTAATTATTATAAATTAATTAAAATGATAATTTAATTGTTAATAAATTATATCTTACCTAAATAAAATAATTTTTTATATTTTATAGTATATTTTAGTAAATAATAATTAGTAAACATAATTAGTAAATAGTATATTTTAGTAAATATATTCTCGGATAGAAGCTAAGCTAAAACAAAAAATAAAAAAAAAATTCTATTCATTGCCCCCAGGTATAAACCTTATTCCAGGAAGGAGGTGGAATAGAAATTAACCCGGTAAGCTGAGAATATTTTAAACTTTTATCCCTATATATATATATATATATATATATATATATATATATATTTTTTTTTATTTGGCAAAAATTGGCCCAACCAAACAGGACCTAAGATGTATGTAATTTGAAGAAATTGGATGAAAGTGTGAGCCAAGTAAAGTCCGAAATATGGTGCCATTGACTCACCACAACCAAGTTAATTCAGATGCAATAGCCACATAGGCTCATGAGCGATTTATTGGTTATAAATATTAGAATGTAATTATAAATGAACTATTGTGCAATTATTTGTCGCCGTCAGCAAAATAGACAACTATTCCATCTAAAAGCGGGGAGAGGGTTTAGTTGGTACAAGCTAGCTTTGCCTTCTATGCAAGTTATTCCACCAATAGATCCAACAATTAGATTATTATTAATTCTTGCTCAGCTTGTAAGATCCGGATGATGATCAGCATAAAATTTGAAAAGTCGGGGACTTAATGTATAACAATGAGATCGACATGGGTCGATTTAATTAGAGCTTATGTTAAGGTTGCTTGTTAAAGTAGATTTGTTTTCTGATTATTCACTAAACATTTTTTAAAAAATAGAGTAAACTCTTGAAACCTTGGATCTTGCTCTGAGAACTCTCATAAGATATTTTCACAAGTGCACAAGTTTAAGAAATCCAGTTTTTTCAGGGTATGTGTGAATATTCAGATCGATATTTTAAGAGGCAAATAAAAAAACACATTCAATGGAAAGAGCTGTTGATTGGGATTTGTTCAAACTATAATGCAGCATCCCAATTGGGCCTAACAGGCCCCCCTAAGCAAGGGAATTGAGTTGGGCTCATTTATTCGGTACAGATCGAGGCTCTAGACTCTGCTTTACTGAAGAAGATAATTGTATTTAGATACAACAATATCCCTGGAATTTCCTGTGGAAAACATAAAAGATAAAACAATTTACATTTTTTCTTTTTTATTTTTGAAAGATTAACATTTTTTTGTCTGAGATAAAAGGAATAGCAAAATGCCCACGCCCTTTGTTATCAAAAATAAACTATGCTTCCACTTGCCAGCATTTTTTATTACCAATAATAATAGAATAATAATAGGAAATCACCCGTGCAAGTCTCCATTATGCAACATAATATGTTGGAATTAAATGAACAGTAATTTAAACCATTTATTTTCTACAATGATTCATAAACTGTCAGTGCATATGGAAATGCTTTACCCTACGTTTCTTTTTTTTTTTTTAAATAATAATAATAATAATAATAATAATAATAATTTGGTGCCAGCTATGAGACTTATGAGACTGAAAAACTTTGTCGATCCCCATGTCAATCCAAGTTGAGACATTTTCATCAATAATTAATTTGTTTACCTTCATTATAATAAAATTATTTTATAGTCATATTTTTAAGTACTTTTAAAATTTTAAAAAAATATCGCTGACAAAAATATCAATACTTATTATTAGTGTTGCTATATGTGCCGTCGCTAGGGTGTATAGCGACACATTTTTGTAATATATTCTAAAAATATGTTCCTATAATTTAATTTTAAATATAGATGAAATATAAATAGAACACTTATATAAAAATATCACAAATATATATTTTTATAATTTAATTTTGTTATAGTAATTATATATATATATATATATATATATAGAGAGAGAGAGAGAGAGAGAGAGAGAGAGAGTTGTGCTGGAATGCTATTGATAGCACCAGCCCAACTTTGCCACCCATTTTGTAACCATTGGATTGCATTGATATTCGTGCAAGCCCTTTAATTATAAAGAAAAGTTTTTTACTTTTTACTTTTTTTTTTTAATTTTTTTTTTTTTTTCATTAAAGAGACTCCACGAATCTCAATGCAATTCAATGGCTATAAAATGGATGGCAAAGTTGGGTTAGTGCTATCAATAGCATTCCAGCCCAACTCTCTCTCTCTCTCTCTCTCTCTCTCTCTCTATATATATATATATATATATATATATATATATATATATTACAGTACAATGATTAAGTAGGGTAAACCACTTAGCTCGGAAAATCGGTAGGTGTAGGCATTAGTTGTTGAGAGCATTTAATGAAGATTATTATGAATGATGAAGCGTGCGAATATTTCCGAGCTCTAATTAATTCGTGAAAGAATTTATATTTACGGAATTGTTCAACGTACCAAACGCCGAACTTCAGCTATATAGACACCCCTGCAGGCTATAGCTCGCACCAAGCTTGCTGATATGAGAAGCGCGAGCGAAACTAAACACGATAGGCAAATAGTTTACAAGATGTTAGCATGACAAAGAACATATATGCTTGGTCAGTACGGACTAAGTTAGATAGAATAAGACGAAAAAAAATAAAAAAAGTACAATGACTTTCGACAGGAGGAGGGGGTCACATCAAACAACTAGATCAGCTTGAGCTGGAGCTTGAGCTGGAGCTTGAGCTTGATTGAAAAAATTCTCATATTAGTATAGTTACATCATTTGTGTTGAAAATTTGATGGTTTGTCGGTTTGTGCTATCATATATATATATATATATATATATATATATATATATATATATATATATATATATATATAATGTTGATAACAGTAATAAATACGAAAAAAAATTAAAATTTTTACGTGGTTCAGTAATTACCTACATCCACGGAGAGAACAAAAAAGATGTATTCCACTATAAGAAATACAAGAAATACAAACTTATATTTCATATCTTCTCAAAATAAAAAATTAAGAGGCTTATGGTAAACCTCACATTTCTCTTATTCCAACGAAAAATTCTAAAAAAAATAACTCATAATTTTTTTTTCATAAAACCTTAATCAAGAAGACCAAATTAGAAAAGTATATAAATTGTTGACCAAAATCTTTTATGTTGTTGCTTCGAGTAATCCGAACCGCTCAAGCAATTTGTCGAGAACCTCCGCTCTGCTGCCGAACCCAACGCCGCATGCGAATCGCCGTGCACCTTCTCTAAACTGCCATTGCCGTGCATGCTTGAATCCCCGGCCACCTTTTAATTAATTAGGGCGCTAATTAATTAGTCTCCTGCATGTCGTACAACCTCAAGAGAATCGATATTCTTAATTAGACTGTACTTTCCGATTTCTTCATGCACTAATTAATTAGCCTGAGATGCATCCTAATTAACTTGACTCATTGGCCGCTTCTCTCTCCTTCATTCGTCTAAGTGCATCCATACATATATATAATGCAAAATGAAGTCAGTCAAAGAGTCAACCAATTCTAATTAGATTAGCACGTGTATAGATAGATATAAATCTTGCACCAATTGAAATTATCTTCAAGATCAATAATATATTCTATACACCTAATCTATATCATAACCAACTTAATCGGTTAATTAAATTTGACTCAATCCAAATTCAAAAGAAGGCATAAATCCGTAACAATCTCCACCTTGACTTTTTTTGTATTTCACCATTCTCTTATCTTATCGCCCCCTCTCCCTGAGGCATTCTGACACTAACAATCATGTAGGTTAACAAAGTCTAGATAATGTCTAGACTTCTCCGTTGTTACCGGTTTACCGATTAGCCTGTATATATTCCCTTTATTCTCTCCCTTCATAACAATCTTAGCACTCTTTTTCACCTTAATGACTCTACCTGAAATGTTAACAAAACAACCAATAGAGTCATTAGTACGAAGTGATATAAGATTCAATTTGAGATCCGAAATATATCTCACATTCGTTAACGTTCTCACCACACCATCAAACATCTTTATTTTCACCGTTCCGATACTAACAGTCTTGCAGTTAGTGTGATTACCCATCATATATAACATTATCACTTTCACAAAATTAGTGTGATTACCTATCATAACATTACCATTTTCACAAAATTTATAAGTATCAAATAAAAATCTGTCTGGAGTCATGTGATAAGAACAATCTGAATTCAATATCCAGTCACTGAGAGATTCTAAACCTGTAGAAACCATTGAAACAACCTGACTAGTGTCGTCGGCTACGCCCATCATATTAATCTCCACCTAATCTTCGTCGCTCATCAATGTTGGCTTTTTCGATTTTCCGAGCAACGCCTTATGAAGGCCCTGTTGTACCAAAATGGCTTTCACTCTTCTCTGCCAAAGACCGAAATTTTCTTTACCGTTAAATTTCTCCACCTCAAACTTAGATAATGAGACCTTCGACATCTCTGCTGTAACGCGAACCTGGCGCTCTGATACAACTTGTTGGGAATTTGATGGACCGTCCGTTATGCATGCAGTATCAACACAGATGCACGAAAAATAGAGAAAATCAAAATTTCGGTAACAGCAATAAATACAAAAAAAAGACTAAAATTTTTACGTGGTTCGACAACTGCTTACATCCACGTACGGGGAGAACAAGAGAGATGTATTCCACTATAAGAAACAAAAGAAATACAAACTTATACCTTATATCTTCTCCAAATAAAGAATCAAGAGGCTTATGATAAACCCCACCTTTCTCTTATTCCAACGAAAAACTTCAAGAAAATAACTCATAAAGAGATTTTCGTAAAACCTTAATCAAGAAGACCAAATTAGAGAAGTATATAAATTTTTGACCAAAATCTTTTATATTGTTGTTTCGAATAATCCGAACCGCTCAAGCAATTGGTCGAGAACCTCCGCTCCGCTGTTGAAACCAACGCCGCATGCGAATCACCGTGCACCTTCTCTAAACTGCCTTTGCCGTACATGCTTGAATCCCCGGCCACCTTTTAATTAATTACGACGCTAATTAATTAGTCTCCTGCATGCCGTACAACCTCAAGAGAATCGATACTCTTAATTAGGCTGTATTTTCCAGCACCTTCATGCACTAATTAATTAGCCCGAAATGCATCCTAATTAACTTGGCCCATCGGCCGCCTTTCTCTCCTTCATTCATTGAAGTGCACCCATGTATGTGTATATATATATATATATATATATATATATATATATATATATATATATAATGCATAATGAAGCCGGTCAAAAAGTTAACCAATTCTAATTAAATTAGAACGTGTATAAATAGACATAAATTTTGTACTAACAAAAATTATCTTCAATATCAAATAATATATGCTATATATCTAATCTATATCATAATTAATTTAATCGGTTAATTAAATTTGACTCAATTCGAATAAAAAAATATATATAAATTTGTAACAAGATGGTTGCGAGATTTGCTACCCATAGGAATTAAGATGAGTAAAGTCGCCAATTCCTCCTCCTCCTTGGTCGTCTGATCTGTTCCCTGACTTAATTACCTAATCAAATCTAATCTGGAATGCGTGACCGCGCCAACCGTTAGTCCTGATCATAGTGTACGTAATTTTCTTCAGATCGATCATCATGTTCGAATTAAGCAATTGCAACCGTACGCCTAGCTGGTCATCCGAGGCTAATATCTACGATCCTGAGATTTATGACGACAAAGCTAGCACGCATATATATATATATATATATATATATATATATATATATATATATATATATATATATATATATATATAATATGGTTAATGTTAGATGTATATTTTAAATGAAGTGTATATTATATATCTATTCCATCCTGAAATGAATATTTCTCTACTTATCACGTATTCATTCCAGAATAAAATGAATGTAGAATGTACACCCAATTTGGGATGTACACGCTTTAAATATATAGTCCTTCGATCGTGGCCTGCACGTTAATCTATGGTGGAGCCCGCTTAATTAAGTTTCTCCGTGCGTGGACCTCTCTATATATACGAAATTAAGGAGACACGGAGCCAGAAGAACCGGAGATCATCCACGTAGAGACGAAGGAGTGCGAAGAATAAAGGTCCACTCTGTAGCTACTACGTAATCTCCATTATAATATTACCATTCATTCGTTCCTGATCAGTTGAAGCAGTACTGATCATCTCTTCTTTCATGGGCCGGACCGGCACTCTGAGGCTCGGGAGCTTCTGTCTCAATCGGGCGGCGACCCGCGTTCGGTTGGGGACCCGACGGTTCGATCCGAAGCCCGAAATTAACCCCCAAGCAGTTGATCATGCAGTGGCGCGCAGCTTGTACTCCTTCAGTTGCAATGACAGAAATAACAATATCGGGGAGCCGGCTGCCGGACGGAGGATCATGGTTGCAGCGGCGGGCTGGGCAGCAGAGGCGAAGGCAGCTCTCGAGTGGGCCCTTTCTCATGCGGTGCAGGGCGGCGACACGGTTGTTCTTCTCGACGTCGCGAAACCGTCGAGACATGGTCAGTTCGCAGAATTAGTATATATTGTGCATATATATATTAGTTCAACGATATATAGATTGATTCAAGTAGGGAATTAGAATGAATTTATTTGAATTCAGATTAATTTTCGCTTCATCTTTCAATCGACTGCTAATTTGCAGGTAATCAAATTCCCCGCCCAACAACAGTCGGTTCGAGGGGTTTTAAGCATCTCTGTGCCTTGAAAAGTATCTGCCAAACCAGAAGACCAGAGGTGAAGTTTTTTTATTTATGTCATCTTTTATTGATTTTACTGAGAGAAGCATAAAGATCAAAATATGCATGAATGTAGTATTTATATGTGTTTTTTTTTTTTTAATATATATATATATATTGAACTGAAAAACGAAGATGTGTACAGAATATAAGAATTATTTCAAACCTGGGTATGCAGCATCCGATTAATGGTTGTCTTAAATTTGGAGAAGTCATTTAATTTCCCGAATTAGTTGGCGTTGATTAATAATTAAGCTGTAAACTAGCTGCTGCAAATTTGTACAGCTTGGGCAACAGGGGATCTCCATTGCGGGGATGTGACAACTTACTTACCTAATAGGAAACAATAATTTATTTAACAAATTTGCAAAATTAATGTTCGAGACCTTGATTTTTCTGTATTATTCTTCTGTATCATTAGGAGGAAACTCTACAAGTCAACATTGTCCTCATCCTCAAAGCAAGATATATGACTTTTCAAAAAAAAAAAAAAAAAAAAAAAAAAAAAAAAGGGGAGGGAAAGAGCAATATCACCTACACATGAATCATATACATTTGTAAACCATTCATTATATTTTTCGCGTGGGTCGGAATCTTATGTTAGGACTAGGCAACATACTCCAATATGTGGTCACTTTTAAATTCCTTCTTCAGCCTAAAATGTAATGTTTTGAAGATCCAAATATTGCATCCTTGTTACAAATTGTACATAGTTTAAGACTCTTCTAATGTGCTTTGTGTCGATTAGTGGTATATTCCCATAGTTAGTTAATTCGGATTCGGTAAAAATTAGGTACGGATATAATACGGATAAAATTCGTATCATAATTTTAAAATTCGTTGAAAAATTCGGCTAAAAAACGGGCTCGTCAATTATTCGGATACGTGATTTATATGGAAATAATACGTTCACTAATTAAAAATTCGGGATCAAAAATTCGGCTATTAAATTTAAAAAAAATTAAAAAATTTATACTATTAGTATAAACAATTATAATTTTTTTAAATAATTTAATCAATTTATTTTAGAAATAAATAAAATATTCATTTAGAACAAAAAAAAATATAATTTTAAATTATTCCCGACAAATAATTTTAATTCAGATTTTTAATAATTCGCGAATAATTCGTGAATAATTCATGAATTAACTAACTATGTTTTGAAAAAGAACGAAATTTTCACCCAAAAATTCGTAATTCGTGAATAATTCGCGAATAATACTTTTTGACTCAAAAATTCGCGAATTATTTCGAATATTTGGAAAAAATCGGAAACGGCACGTTTAATTCGGATTCTCAATAATTCGCGAATAATTCGTGAATAATTCGCGAATTAACTAACTATGTATATTCCTACCTAACAAAGATAACATATTGATCACTAAGCATCACAAAATATATTTGCAAAAACTCGTGCTCTTTTTTCTAAATTTTTCTTCAGTGAGAGTGTGGGACTGCGTTAGGAAAGAGTGCAGCTTGTTAAGTTTTCCTGGGAAATCGCATACAATCCTTGATTCATTTGCAACTAC
This sequence comes from Tillandsia fasciculata, assembly GCA_029168755.2. Lineage (NCBI taxonomy): Eukaryota > Viridiplantae > Streptophyta > Magnoliopsida > Poales > Bromeliaceae > Tillandsia > Tillandsia fasciculata. The sequence goes on along the minus strand of CM054932.1, from coordinate 26,321,410 downwards.
AACAATTGTAAAGATGTACATTTATTTTTGTTTTCTTTTCGCGATGATAAAAGGATCTCACTTTAGAGAGCACACGTTGCAATTTCTCACTCCCTATCATGCAATCCCCGACGATGCCTAACAGGTCAAGGTAGAGATCTCTTTGGTGGAAGGGAAAGAGCGAGGCGCAACGATCGTCGAGGAGGCGAGGAAACGAGGCATCTCACTTCTAGTCTTGGGGCAGAAGGAGAAGCGAGCAGTGGCGTGGCGGCTGCTGCTGATGATGTGGGCCAGCAAACGGATGCGCGGAAGAGGCGGTGGAGTGGCAGAGTACTGCATACAGAATGCTTCGTGCATGACTCTGGCAGTGAGGAGGAAGGGAAGGAATTCTGGGGGTTATTTGATTACTAGCAGGCGCCACAAAGATTTCTGGCATCTAGCTTAGATCTAGTTTTTAGGCTAGCCATCAGTATTTTCGGCTTAATTTTAATTTGACTATTTTAGTGTATGTAGATAAGAAAGTCTAAAAAGGATCCACCCATAATGAAGAGCGAAACAGTAGATGCTTTGAAAGCAAGAATCGTAGTCTGGGGATTCTGTTCGTCGAGATTCGTTCTCTGCAAGCGGTTTGGAATTCGTTTTTTCTTTCGCTTCTGCTTTTGCGACGAGATTTGATTGTGTCAATCCTGTAGCCGAGTTCATCTTTTCTATAAATGAAACGATAGCATGTTGTTTTTTTTTTCAAAAAAAAAAAAAAAAAAAAAAAAAGAAGAAGAAGAAGAAGAGGTACTTGCTAATGTATTTGTTGATTTGGTAATTGTTAATAAGGTTAGTATATTCTTCTTCTGTAATTTGTGAGAAAGTGAGGGAAGAGGCCCAAAATGGCAACACCGACTAGCTATATAACAAGTGTAAATAAGAAGCTGAGAATCACCCGATGCTGTACGGTGGCTCACAAGATGTGGAATATGTGGGTTCTTTCTTTGAAGGTACTCACGAAGGTAATAATGTAGAATGTACGTATGTTCTCTGCTCTACTATTTAAAGACACTCTTAAGTCTAAAGCAGAAAGAGAGAGAGAGAGAGAGAGAGAGAGAGAGAGAGAGAGAGCAGGGACTAAAGAAGGTAACGATGGAGGAGCAGAAGCTCAGAGACGACGACGATGACGATATCGAAGATGTCCTCGAGTCTATACTGAAGAAGCTGAGCCAGGTGGTGCATCTCTTGAAGAAACTCATTGGCTTGGTTGATAAGATGGGTTTGGGCTTTCTCCTCCTTGTGGCACTCGCTCTCCTTTGGCTCTACTATCGCAGCACGAAAGAAAAGAAAGGCTCGGAACAGAAGATAGAAGGATTGCCACAATCTTCGTCCTCCAGTGCTAATGAGGAAAGCAGGAGTTGGTTCTCTAAACTGAAAATTCATTTGGATCTAAGACCATAATCTATGCTGCTTCTCATAGATGTGTCGTCTCCATACTACGTTTTCAGAACGAATCGATAGATGGATGTATTAATATAGATTATGCTTCTCATCGATGTGTCGTCTCCATACTACGTTTTCAGAACGAATCAACAGATGATTTATTAATATTATATCAGCCAACCTGTATCAACTCATCAGTTTATTTATATGAAATGCAATGAGATTTTCTAGAAAAATGAACGAAGCGCACTCAAAAAAAAAAAAAAAAAAAAACAGTGGATAAAGTTTGTTCAGTGTAAAAAATGAACAGTAATGTGTAGGAAATATTTTTAGTCAAAAATTGGTGTAGGCAACTTTTGTTTCTACACCTCGGATGACACTAAGTGTGTGTTACATAAGCAACTAAAGTAAAATAATTTGGTCAAAAATTGTTGCTGGCAATTTAGCTTCTACCCCTTCAGCCAACAATGATAATCTGTAGTTACTGTTAAATAAGCAACTAGAGATTGCGACGCCTTTTGCCGGGGGCAGCTCATGTGCTGGTACCAGAAAACAGGTTTTTGGCGTTTATTTGAGTTTGCTCACTGATTGCAGAAAGCAAAAGAAAAATGTGCCAGGAGCAAGAGTAATGTGTTAAAAAAGAATCAATCTGTCTAAATATTATTTAGTCCTCAGTGATCAACAATAACAGTTCCTTCACATCTCTTTCCTTATCCCTCCCCCTCTTGAAGAAGCTTCCAGTAAAGCATCATACAGTATCATTAGACTATAATTGTCCAATATTTTTCAGCACTCAGGGAAAAAACACCGGGATTTGAGGCATAAACAGGACTTAAACAAAGTGCCTTATCCATGCCATACTTTAAACATGGGGTGACACCTATGAAAAGTGGAAAAACTAAGTTAGTTCTTTCCATCTGATGAAAAAAGAATTTGAAACAGACCTACTTAACCATGAAACAAGTGCCGGAATATTTACCCAAAAGGAAAAAGAAAATGCAGGAATATTGCCAAAAAGGCAGAGGTCTACCAGTTTAACAGTGCTACAAAAATAACAGACGGCACCAAATTCCAAAAACCTATTCAGTCAAGGAAAAGGATGCAGTTTTTCTTTCAAGCGCGAGATGAACTTAAATGTCTCCTCTGCTTTGACCTGCTGGCGATTATCACTTCTGGAAAACCGGTCTGGGTGGAACTTCCTCAGAGCTTGCTTACAGGCAGAATTGATCTGGTAAAATAAATATTTTGTCAGGACCAACAAGAGTTACAATGCATCGAGAATTCACCTAAAAACATATTCACCTAATAGTAGCTCTCTTTTTTTTTCATTTTTTTTTTCGCTCTTGCGAGGCCCGGTTGCCTCTCTTGTTTTCTGAATTCAACTTCTAAATAAATGAAGCGATAGCATGCTGCCTTCCCCCCTAAAAAAAAAAGAAGCATAAACCGGCCCGTATGTCCTAAGAATTTGGAACTAGAGCATCTTCCAAAAAGCATAAATTAGCCCATATAATACAATATGCCAGCCCAGTTTAGTTTAATCCAGCTACTACTAAGTGGGCTAGTTGTGATTATATTGGTACATTCTCAAGATTATATAGAAAACAGTATTTTTACAAATTCGACTTGATATAACAATAAATTCGCGGATAGATGGAAATAGATAAACGCACCTCATGGGACAAAGGAAAAGGACCCCCTTCAACATTGATGCCTAATTCCCGCAATACTGAAGCCATGTCTTTGCATCTTAATTCCATTATTTCAAGTTCCTTCCTTACCTCAACACGTATTTGCTCTTTGAGATTTATAGTTTCTTCATCCTGAAAAAGAAATCACAATAAGAAATGTATGTGAAGGAACATTTAGCATATGAAACTATCAGCAAGTGATGGCAGGCGCCAAATTTTAGAAGATAATCAGTGAAAATTGCAAAGTTAATGAGAAAAGAACATGATATAACTTCCAAACCTTCTTTTGCGATTCACGGATTTCCTCCAACCGCTGTTTTTGCCTCTTCTCCATGCAAACTATGCGCAAACTTTCAGCTTTTTTTCGCTTCCTCAATCTTTGAGCCTCTTCTGCCTATGATACAACAAACCTCTTACAGTATAGGCTATTCACCAAATTGCATTACAAGTAGTACACAATCACAATGCATGAAAGCCATGTGAAAATCAATAGCCCAGTTGTAATCACTAATCAGGATGCTGATCTATACAATTTGAAACTTACCTGTGTTGGCAATCACTAATTATGGAGCTGACCTATAAAGTTAGCTTAGACCTTATTATGTGTGTGATAATGTGAAGGTTGAAACTTCAGAAAAATCATCTAGAAACCAAAGCATGTACAAGAACAAACGTGTATTCTTGCTAATAAATATTCATACTTCGATTGCACCATGATAAAAAAAAAAATCACGGCACAGTTTTCTGGGATTTGTTTTTGATAGCCCTATAGAAACTGACGGAGAAAGCTAAACAAGTTCGCTACAACCATTCCACCATTTAGCTATATTCTCCCCAGCAAAATCTTCCAAAACCTTAGTTGAAAGGGATTGTCATTCATAACATAATAAATATTTATACAGCACTAAGCAAATGAAAACGAATGCAAAGTCGACCAATGAGGAAAGGAAAAGTATAACATATTTATACGGCAATAAGTGAGGAAGGGGGGGGAGGGAGGGGAGAGAGAGCGAGAGAGAAGAGAGAGAAGCCAACTAGTTAAGAGACAATTTCGAAATGTATTAGCCAAACCTGAATTTGCAACTGCCGCTGCCTGGATGCCCATTCTTCCTCCGCAGCCCGTCTGAACTCAGCAGACTCCTTGTGTTTTTCACGGTCGGTAATTAAATTGTTTTGAACATCCAATGTGTTGTCATTCACAGTCAGTTCCCCAGGTTTTTCAGAGTGACTAACCAAACCATTTTGAACCTGAGATTCTGTATTAGAGGAGCAACTCATCTCACCCCTACTTCCGGCATAATGGTGACCAAATGTTTTCTCTAGAATAGCTTCCTTAAAGCTAGTTTGGAAGCAATTGTTATTTAGTTGTGATTCTTTTGTTTGCTGATTGTTAGGCCAAGCCTTTACACTCATGAATGACTTCTCTTTCTCGTGAGCAACAATTTCAGAACTATCAATGAAATCATGTGGTAATTTAGATTGGCTCGAAGAATCCAGAAAGGTCTCTTCCATTTTCTCAGGATAATTAACATGACCATTATCAACCTGGACTGATGGTTCACGGGAACAGGCACCCCTACCATTTAGTTTATTACTATCAGGGGGTTGAGGTTGAGTAGAACATTTTTCTGGAATCAATTCTTCCTTCTGGAAAACGGGTTGAGGTTGAGTAGAAAATTTTTCTGGAATCAGTTCTTCCTTCTGGAAAACGGGTTCATTGTGACTGATTCCGGTAAAAGGATCTAAATTTGTGGCACAAAAACGAAAACCTTCCATGGGTTCATCAGAAGAGATATTGTTCTCTATATTATATGAATTGCTCGGACTACATTCAGCAGGCGTTTCCTGATGATGATCGGCGTAGGCCTCATTTAAACAACATTTTTCTTCATTGTTTACTGTGGTCTCATGTGACTGTGTTCCAAGATCAGAAGTCGATCCTGAAAAACTAGTCCAGTCCCCTGAACTGATCTGAACTCCCTCTGACATCCTTTTCCTTGAAGCAGCTCTCTCCCAGTTTTTACGGATTTCACCTGATGTATCATCCATAATTTCACAATCAGAACTGTCGTGGTCAGAACTTTCCACTTCAGATGTGCCAAACTCAGAAGTGCTACCTCCAGATGATCTCGAATCAGGAATAAAATCTAGACCATAGCGATTTCTCGAATAACCATATTTAGGCAATAATTTTGCAGAATAATTTCCATCTTTAACATACATTTGACACTCATCATCATCATCATCATCATCATCATCATCATCATCATCATCACCCAGCTCTTTTGAGAGCGAAGCACGATTAAACATACGACTTGATGGCTTGCTGGTGGAGGCATGATTGGTGGTAGAAGGATTGTCGTCAATTCCTTCATCATCATCATCATCATCATCATCATCATCATCATCATCATCTATGCTAATAACATTGTCAGGAGAAATATTCTTCCAAGGGCTTCTAGAAGTAGTAGGTACATGATGGGAATTCTCAGAAGAGTTGATCATAAACACGTCATTACTGCTGTCAACATCAATGATCACCACACTTTCAGTACTGCTTTTATACTTGCATTTTCCGAGAGCTCTTCTCCTCGAGTTGGTTCTTGTTTGAGAGTGACCCCTCGACATTATCTTTTATTACACTAATTGCGCCAGAAAATCTTAGTCTATGAAGATCACTTAGTTAAGAATGTTTCTCTCCTTGCCAAATTAAACAACACAACAAACTTGTATAATGTGAATACAGAGTATGTCACACTACTCCATAGACCATTTACATGTATGAGTTGAAAATCTCAATCATCAGAATTTGTACCTGTCAACGACATATGGAACTAACAATGTTAATAGCTAAGCCGGTCAAGAAGAAAGTACCATTACCTACAACGGCAGGAAAGAGATGTCGGGGCATACACAATAACTATTCATAACCAAATTTTGAAAGATTAGTTGGAGATTGAAAGTAAGGAATCAACAGAGCAAATTTTCTCAGACAAAAATTGAAAAACTAAATACTCAGTGATAATGAACAATCACATCGGAATGCTTTAACACAGCCTGATCATCGACGAGCTACTTATGATAAACTGTAGAAAAGTTAGTCGAAGATTGAAGCAAGAAACCAAATAGAACAAATTTTCTTAGACAGATAAAAAAAGAAAAACTAAAACTCAAAGAAGATGGCGAAAAACCACATTAAAATGCTTAAACCAGCTTGAATCTCAAGTAATGAAAAGCCATACAAATATGCAACAAACACCTTTTAAATATAGTATCAAACCACTCAGCAGGTTTGGCTTTACATGTCCCATAATCAATCCAATACCTGATCAGCAGATGAAGTGTTCCTCAAACCCAATACCTGTAGCACTGGCTAACATGCAGCCCGGCGTGGCTACTCAACAACATCCCACAATTAGCAGTTCTTTTAAGCACTAAAACCATAGAAGCCTTTGGCAGTAATTCAAGAATAATGACTTAGGGAATGTTTATAATATAAGGTTGAAACAAATTTTTTTTTTTTTTTTTCACTCTCTTCATCAATCACTCACCGCATGCTGAAAAAATTGCTCATGCATCCAAACAAGCCCTTCATTTCCCGCGTATATAATCGAAACCCCCCCAAAAAAAGTATCTACCCTTCTGTACGGCAGCCTACTACATAATTCCTTTTAGCATCTGCGACAATTGACAAACAGACATGATGAACTATCACGCTCGATATAATCCAAGACCTAATTACGGCAATAACGGTGATTGATCACGATTAACTTCATAATTGAAAACTAAATTGATCAATCCAACACGAGGATTCTCCATCTCGAAAGCTCATTGATAATAACCAGAGAGTAAGATCGAATAGAATATCCAGAGCACGCTACCTTTTTCTCAAAAAAAAGAATATCCAGAGCACCGTCAATCCTTTCACAACAAATTTCAAGCAAATTTCCTACCCGCTGACCGAATCCCATGCAACCCTAATCACTCCTGAAATATTAACCAACCCGGAATTCAATCCAATCGAGCAAAGTGAGAAAGGAAACTAGGGTTTCCGAGTAGAAACCAAATTGGGAATCAAAATTAGAAAGAAAAATCGAGGGGTGAAGGTACGGAACCTGAATCGAAGTGGATCGAAACCTACGGAGAACGATTCGAAGATCCCAGATCCTTTCGCATCGGAGGATTCTCCCCGCATGAGAGAGAGAGAGAGAGAGAGAGAGAGAGAGAGAGATCGTGCGTTCGATTCTTCGCGCTCGCTCGCGTTTGGTGAGGTATTTGAAGAAGCGGGGGAGGGTTGTCGGGGTTGTAGCGGGGAGTATCCGAGCATACGAAGGGAAGGGAAGGGAAGGGAAGGGAAGAGAAGAGAAGGGAAACTAGAGAGAAGGGTCGACGAGGATGTCTTCCCCGAGAAGCCCGCGGTGGAGCCCACGCTGGACTCAGACCTACAATTAAATCTGATTAATTAATTAATTTAGAGCGTCGCAACCGAAGATGGAACTGTTGCGTTGCGGGCCTTCTGGGCCGACTCGTGGACAGTATGTCGTAAACCCGTCGCGCTTGGTTCTTGGGTTTTGTTTGCGTGCCTCGGCCTTTTGGATTATTATTCTTTCAATTGTCGGCCCACTTGCTTTTCGTCCCCCTCCTATGAGCTTCATCTTGACTTTTTCTCTTTTTGTCAATGCCTTTTTTAGTGACTTTTCTTTTCCGCCATTCCTTTTTGAGAAGGGCAATGCTACTTGTACATCCTAAATGTAGTGTACATTGCACATTCCATCCCATTCAAAGATGAGGACTTATTTACTGGTCACTTCGAAGTGACCGATAAAATTCACCCTATTCTTGAATAGATGGGATGTAAGATGTACCCCTAAGGTGGTGTACAAAAAGCATTTCCTTTATGAGAATTCTCATACATATAATAATATAATCATGGGTGGTGTCTGACCTTTCATTAGTTACAGAGCTGGCGGTGATCTTGTTTGCATTCACTCTCCCGTGTTTCCGACTGAACATTGTATGCGTCAAAATATGCTCTCACTTTTGATTGCTATGATTAATGTTGATCTGACGGCCGTAATAAAAGCAAAACTAGCTTGTCCGACTTCAATATCTTTATCAAGTCAAAATTTAGTTTATCTTTGGTTTTACAAAGGGGCAAAGAAAAGCTCCATTAGGCAGAACCAAACGATCTGTAACGAACGGGAAACCGAACCCTAGAAGTGGTGAGGGCGGAGGAGAAGATAGAGAAGAGTTTGGGGAAGTGGATCTGACAGTATCCAGAGTTAGGAAGGAGGATTCGAGTAATCATGTAACCCAAGCGGGGCGGAGCGGATCGAGGAGAGCGGGCACCCGTGCAACCGCCACTGCTAGCCCGATGGGCCAGATCAGAAGGGGAGTGGCAGTCCTATTCAGATTAGGCCCAGGAAGGCCCACTATGGCTATAATTAGTTAATTACAGTAGTTGAGCATTGTAACCCATAGTTTCTTTCCTATTTGCACTTTAGTCCAGAATGAAGAGAACTTAAGCAATGTTTGTAGCAGGGAACGAGTATGAATGAAAGAGTATTTTCTTCCAATTCCCTTCTTCCTCTTATCTCCCCTCTTTCTCTTCCTCTAAGTCTTCACCTCTCAATCTCTCAATCCCCCAATCTCCCCCTCTCTTCTTTCCCTCTATATCTCTTTTCCATCACCTCAATTCCCTCCTTATCCACAGACCCCAATTCTCCTTCACCGACTTACCGAAATCACCAATTTAGCTCCACCATCATCCCCGTCGCCCTACTCATCTCAGAACAGCGTCATCATCGACGGTTGCGACGGGTCCGGGTCATTACATTTATTGGTATCAGAGCGGCACGGTCCCAGGGCCGGCACGCGCATTATCTACCAACAACCGAAGGCAACAACACATACGACCGGGACAACAACCGAAGGCAGCATCACAGATAACCGAAAGCAACAACCGAGAGCCACATCACAAACAACCGAAGGCAACAACCAAAGGCAACAACACAAACCACCAGAGGCAACAACCGAAGGCACATCGCAATTAATCGAAGGCAACTCGAGGCAGCGGGTGAGACAGCCGATTTCAACCCCGAACTGGGGAGGGACGAAGAAGGCCGCCAACCACTCGACGAAACGTCGCAGTTGTCTCAGCCAGGCATCATTGACAATCTCGATAACTCCTGTAAAGGCACAAGATAGGTGTGAAGAAAAGTAACAAATTCGCATCTCAAGGCAAGAAAATCGTTGAAGGCAAAACAATGGCGGAAGGCACCAGATTAAGAGAGATGAACGAGCACATTCACGCCCTGGAGGAGAGGGTGCAGCAGCTGACAATAGAGCAGAATGCCCAACTCGAGGAGAAATTGCAGCAATTCGGGGCCGATTGTAGTAAGAAGATCGGGGTGTTGGCGCAACACTTGGATGAGCTGCAGCAAGACAACCAACAAAAGTATGAAGCAATGCAGATCGAAGCAAACAAGAGGCATGAGGCCACCCTCCAGGAGAATGCACGAAGGCATGAACAATTGCTTAGGCTTATAGCCGCTCAGCAAGCACCACCCAGCCCGTATTCCGCGAGCGACTCTGTGGCAAGTGGAGGATCATTAATGATCAAGGAAGGGAAGCAACATACTCAGAATCCGCCTGGAGAAAGCTCCTATCGGGCAGCAGCAGTAAATAAGGGGAAGGGAGTCTTACCCACACCACCCCGACAGCTCGAGAGGCTAGAAGAGCTGTACAATAGGCAAAACCAGCACTTACCCTACCCCCGACTGGACTTCCCTACCTTCGAAGGGGAAGAACCGCGGGAGTGGAGCAGCAAGTGTGAGCAATACTTCAGGATTTATCAGCTTCCAGAACACCAATGGGTGGAGATCGCCACCATGCACTTTACCGGAAGGGCCCACAGGTGGAAGGAAGGATATACTATCGATAAACCTGACATTACCTGGGAGGAGTTGGTGGAAGCAGTAAGCCGACGCTTTGGAGGATCGGGGATGCGAGGGTTGGTAAGAGAATTTAACAAACTGACACAAGTAAGCTCAGTAGAGAAGTACCAAGAAAAATTCGAGGACTTAAGAGCAAGGATGTTAGGCCTCAACCCTGCGCTCAGTGAGCGGCACTTCATTGAAAGCTATATTAGCGGGCTGAAGGAGGAGCTAGTGCCTTTCATCGATTTGTCTCAACCCACGACGCTGGAGGAGGTTTACGAGCAAGCCAAGCTTCATGAGCAAGCTCTGTCAGTTATCATGAGGAAGAACAAGGCAATCTACAAACCCACAGGAGCCCCTTACCAAGGCCCAAACACCACCCGAGCCACCGCACCCGGAGAGGGAACCAAGAGCAATTACCAGAAGCCAACCTACAACCAGCCCATGGGCATCAACCGGCAATTGTTTGAACAACGAAGGGCCGCCGGGTTGTGCTTTAAGTGCGGGGATAAGTACCAGCCGGGGCACCGATGCCAAGGCAAGGAATTAAACACTATCAGTGGACACTGGGAGTTGGACGAGGTGTTTGACGAGCAACTGCTGCAGTGGGATAAGGAAGAAGAAGAACCCCCTGTCGAAGAAGAAGAAATGGAAGAAGTGGGCATCTCGGTGCATGCGCTGAGTGGGCAGCGCCAAGACGACACCATCAAGGTGCAAGGCGAGGTGGGCAACAAGACAGTAACCATATTAATCGACACCGGGAGTACCCACAGCTTCATCGACTACCTCGTGGCCAAGGAGGTAAGGGCTGAATTGACGGCAGCCCCACCCCTATTAGTAACAGTCGCGAACGGGCACAAAGTTATGAGCAAACTTAAATGCTCTAACTTCAAGTGGACAATGCAAGGGGAGCCGTACCAATCGGAGTTAAGAGTGATTAGATTAGATGGCTCAAGTATTATTTTGGGAATCGATTGGTTGAAAGCCTACGGTCGGGTCACCTTCGACTACGACGACCACTCAGTGTCGTTTACAAAAGAAGGAAAGCAAAAGTGCCTCAAGGGGATAGAGGAGGGGTCAAAAACTCGAGTGGCAGCGGCTGAGTTAAAGTTTATCACAGCAGTTCAGTGGTACCAAGCCGGGCTAGAAGGAAGCTGTTGCGCAATTGGGCGATACCGGGCGGCTGTGACAGGGAAGACAGTGGATAGTGTTCCCCAAGAAGTGGGGCGAGTGCTGCACGACTTTGAAGATGTGTTCCAAGAGCCGAGAGGGTTACCCCCCAAAAGACTTCAAGATCACAAGATTCCCCTGCTAGACGGAGCCAAACCCGTCAACCTTCGACCCTACCGGTACACCCACGAACAAAAAAATGAAATAGAAGAGCAGATTAAGGAGATGTTACAGAACTCTATTGTTCGGCCTAGCACGAGCCCCTACGCCTCGCCTGTGTTGCTAGTAAAAAAAAAGGATGGTAGTTGGAGGTTCTGTGTGGATTACCGTCAACTCAACAAGTCGACCATCAAGAATCGGTACCCAATTCCGCTAATTGACGATCTGCTAGATGAGCTGGGAGGGTCCCGCTATTTCTCGAAGATCGACTTGAGATCGGGATACCACCAAGTGAGGATGAGCGAGGGCGACGTGCATAAGACGGCTTTCAAGACCCACCAAGGGCATTATGAGTTTCTAGTCATGCCCTTCGGACTCACGAACGCCCCGGCCACTTTTCAAGCAGTTATGAACAAGGTATTTGAGCCATACTTGAGAAAATTCGTGCTCGTTTTCTTCGACGATATACTCGTCTACAGCAAGGAGTTGGAGGACCATGCGGCTCACCTAAGGAGGGTGCTCGAGGCACTGCGGGAGAATCATCTGTTCGCGAAGAGGAGCAAATGTTTTTTTGGGCAGCCGCAAGTCGAGTACTTGGGGCATATAATTTCGAGCAAAGGAGTGGCGACCGACCCCTCGAAGGTGGAGGCCATGGGAGAGTGGCCACAGCCCAAAACAATTAAGGAGTTGAGGGGCTTCTTGGGGCTCACCGGCTACTACAGGCGATTCATAAAAGGGTACGGGGGCATTAGCCGACCGCTTACCGATCTTCTCAAAAAAGATGGGTTCATATGGACAGAAACAGCAAAAGAGGCGTTTGACAAATTAAAGGAAGTGATGACTAAGGCGCCGGTGCTCGCGATGCCTGATTACTCTAAGCCCTTTACCATAGAAGTCGACGCTTGCGGGTATGGAATTGGGGCGGTACTTACCCAGGAGGGGAGACCCATAGCCTATTTGAGCAAGGCGATATGCCCGAAGAACATGGGGCTATCAACGTACGAGAAGGAATTCTTGGCTATCCTCCTAGCCGTTTCGAAGTGGAAACACTATCTAAACTCCAAGCCCTTTGTCATCAAGACGGATCATGAGAGCCTGAAGCACTTGTTGGAGCAAAAGATCACTACGGCAATACAACAGAAGGGGATGCTAAAATTAATGGGCATGGATTATATCATTCAATACAAGAAGGGGAGAGAAAATCTGGCAGCGGATGCGCTGTCCAGGAGGAGGGAGGAAGGCAGCAGTCAGGCTATCACAGCCATAATTCCCGCGTGGATCACAGAGGTAGAGGAGAGCTACCAAGGAGCTCCCCAGGTGCAGCAGGTCATTTCTGAATTACTGGTAAACCCAGCTTCCCAGCCCAACTACTCTTACAAGCAAGGGGTGCTTAGGTATAAAGGGCGTATATATATAGGCAACTTTGGGGACCTCAAGATGCGACTGTTGGATCAGATGCACGCCTCCTCTCTGGGCGGACATTCGGGCATTAGCCATACTTATAAGAGGATAAAACAGCTATTCTACTGGCCAGGAATGAAGCAAGAAGTAGAAAAGAGAGTGAAAGACTGCGAGGTCTGCATAAAGAATAAAGTCGACGGAACCCCCTACGCAGGGCTACTGCAACCTCTCCAGATTCCCACCCAGTCGTGGCAAGAAATCAGTATGGATTTCATAGAAGCACTACCGAAGTCTGAAGGCAAGGATACCATACTGGTGGTCGTGGACCGACTCACGAAGTACTCCCACTTTATCTCACTGTCTCATCCCTATAGTGCCCAGGAAGTGGCCAGAGCTTTTTTGGATCAAGTATACCGCCTACATGGATTACCCAAAGGAATTGTATCGGATCGGGACAGAATTTTCACTAGCGAGATCTGGAGGGACCTCTTCAAGCTCATGGGGGTCAAGCTGCACATGAGTACGGCTTACCACCCACAATCGGATGGGCAGACGGAGCGGGTCAACCGGTGCGTGGAAACGTACTTACGCTGTATGTGCTTCCAATGCCCTAAGAAGTGGCACAAGTGGCTGCCGCTAGCCGAGTGGTGGTACAATACCAACCACCACTCTTCGCTAGGAATGACCCCCTTTCAGGCCTTATACGGACACCCCCCCCCAACCTATGCAGTGGCTAACTTAGACTTGGAAGTGGGACCAACCGTGAAGGAGTGGAACCAGGAGAGAGATAAAATGATACACTTACTGAGAGAGAGGCTCAGAGAGGCTCAGCACCGGATGAAGCAGAACGCGGATCGCAGGAGGGTAGATAAAGAGTACGAAGAGGGAGATGCAGTATACCTCAAGCTTCAACCTTACCGACAAAGTAGCATCGCGATGAGGCGCAGCACCAAGCTAGCATCCAGGTACTACGGGCCCTTCAAGATCATAGCGCGCGTCGGGCCGGTGGCGTACCGGCTGGAGCTACCCGAAGGCTCGAGGGTCCACCCGGTCTTCCACGTCTCTCTGCTCAAACGCGGACTCCCCTCCGAGGCCCGAGCTTCACCGACAATACCCCTGATGGACGAAGGCGAGCGCTGGATGGCGGAGCCGGAGAAGATTCTAGAGCGCAGGATGATCCGTCGCGGAAACAGGGCGATCACGCAGGTCCTCATCAAGTGGAGGAGCTTAGACGAAGCCGACGCGACTTGGGTGGACTACCCGACCCTCCAGAGCCAGTTTCCCCATTTTGATCCTTGAGGACAAGGAGTTCTTTAAGGGAGGGGGAGCTGTAACGAACGGGAAACCGAACCCTAGAAGTGGTGAGGGCGGAGGAGAAGATAGAGAAGAGTTTGGGGAAGTGGATCTGACAGTATCCAGAGTTAGGAAGGAGGATTCGAGTAATCATGTAACCCAAGCGGGGCGGAGCGGATCGAGGAGAGCGGGCACCCGTGCAACCGCCACTGCTAGCCCGATGGGCCAGATCAGAAGGGGAGTGGCAGTCCTATTCAGATTAGGCCCAGGAAGGCCCACTATGGCTATAATTAGTTAATTACAGTAGTTGAGCATTGTAACCCATAGTTTCTTTCCTATTTGCACTTTAGTCCAGAATGAAGAGAACTTAAGCAATGTTTGTAGCAGGGAACGAGTATGAATGAAAGAGTATTTTCTTCCAATTCCCTTCTTCCTCTTATCTCCCCTCTTTCTCTTCCTCTAAGTCTTCACCTCTCAATCTCTCAATCCCCCAATCTCCCCCTCTCTTCTTTCCCTCTATATCTCTTTTCCATCACCTCAATTCCCTCCTTATCCACAGACCCCAATTCTCCTTCACCGACTTACCGAAATCACCAATTTAGCTCCACCATCATCCCCGTCGCCCTACTCATCTCAGAACAGCGTCATCATCGACGGTTGCGACGGGTCCGGGTCATTACACGATCCTCATCTGAGTCAAAACTCAAATTAATCTCTTCGGATCTGCCAAGAGGACCACAACTACACTTTCAAATGTCTGTTTCAAGAGATTCAGATTGATAGCACTGACATGACAAACAAAAGCTAGCGAAATTTGGTGGCCAGTGGACCACGCCCATGTCGCGCAGAAGAAATTGGCTGTTCATATTGAATCTTCGATAGGGACCACAAATAATCCTTAAGTGTAACTGTAGATCTTTAAGGAGATAAGCTAAGCATCGAGGACATCAAGCTTAGATCACAGTACATTAATTTTTTTATGTGCTTTTCATAGAACAAAGAATTAGTGCTATTGCCTGCTTAATCAACCAGAATTCAATTTTTACAAGCATTCATCACATATTATAAGATTCAAAATAACACAGTGAATGGCGAAGATAGAGAAGCATAGGACTATATTGAACGCAACCTGCTAATAAGTGGTCGTATTTACATTCATGTGTACAGGTATGGACGGCACGGCATAGTTACTACATAAGAATTTACAAGGGAGGAGGAGGAATTCGGTACATGTTTAAATCCTAATAAGAATCTATCCCTAAGCCCGAAGGGGAATGGTCCCTATGAGCAAATTGTATAAACATTGAGGACCAATATCTACAGATTTCCTGCTTCCCCCCTTCCATCTACTTTCTGTGACAAATATTTACAAGGTTAAGTTGTGCATGCGCATACGGATATCGAGATGGTTAGGGCCTGGCCCTAAACAAGTTGCTAAAGAGGAACCACGTAGGTGATTCTTGAGGGGTCTGGGTTTGCTCGGGTTGTCCCCTCACTTGCAGAAAGGCCTGCCCTATTAATCGCCGGATGGTGTCTATTGTCTTTGGATCCACACTATTTCCTGTGGTATCAGAGACATAGAATGTGTTAATGGCTTTGCCTCCTCTTGTGGACACCTCAGCCCTTGTGACAGTGAGGCTGTTCTCGCGAAAGATACGGGTAATCTCCGATAATAAACCGACCCGATCACTTGTGCACAACTCAAGCTTCAGGCCCTGCAAAACAGCATTGTGTTATAAATATGTGAAAACAAGATTTATGCCGAACATTATCCATGTTAGTCCATGCAGAAGCATTATTTCAAAAAAAAAAAAGAAGAGGAAAGAGGAATTAATAGGATCTAATCAAACTCTGCTGTGAAAACCATAACATAAATCTGACTCTGCGCAGAATTTGATTCAATTATAATAATTACTAGAATAGTAGAATACTCGCTGTGCTAACTTAATATAGTTAAAAACTTACCTGGAACAACTGATGCAAGGGTGATATAGATAAAACAAGCAACTGCTAGAGACTAATTATGTCATTGCAAGGCGAGTAGAAGAAGCAAAACCAACCAGGGTAACATGAATATACATGGATATAAATTAAGCTGGGAGATATTTATCAAATTATTCCAAACTTGATATAGGGTAAATAGATTATTCTAAGTGTATGATGAATCAATTTGATGCAACAGAAAGGAAAATATTCAAATAACAATAAAAATGAATCTCTGTACTTGAATGAATTCTCAAAATTAGTTACCTCAGACACCCTGCGCTCTATGGCTGCTTCAAGACACTGGATTACTCGTTCTCTTTCAGCCTCAGAGTTAACTGGGAACCCATCTATATGCCTTATATAGAACTCCTTTAGGATAAAAAGAATAATTATTGCAAATAAGGAACATGCTCCTTGTACTAACAAACAACAAGGCAAAAGCAACATTAGCTATACCTGGTAAGCTTCAGGGCCTTTTGTATCGACATTGGCATGAAAAATCACATACCGCATATCCGTCAACGTGCAAACCGTGTCGAAGAGAAGTTTCGGCCTATCCTTACACCGAATAGTCACCAAAGAATAGTCCTTATCATTCCGATTTCGAATAACTACAAGGAGGCCCTTGATACTCTCATCATCTTTAATATTATTGGGTTTCTCATAATCTCGATCGTCAAACATCATTTGATGAAGCCTTCTCTCTGTGTGGGTCCCACATGTAGAGACCGACGTCATGGCTCCTCCAGAAAAATTGTTCCCTTTGAGCAAATTATAAAGGCGATCCTTTATACCCTTAAGTCGTTCTGGATCATCGATAGCTAAACCGGTATCTTCATCAGTCACATGCATGATGGCTGCAGCTCTTGTGTTATGGGTCCATATCTCTGCATTCACTACATTGCACTTAAGGTTCGTGAGCACCGCGCTCACTTCAGAGAGCAAACCCGGCCGATCGGTTCCAGTGAATTCAATCGAAGTGTAGTTCGTTGAAGGAGCAACACCTACCAATCTCCTTCGTGAAGGCATATAACGAGAATCTGCCCCTAAGGACTGGGTTGATATGAACTATATTTAGATGGTTATAATGTGATAAAAAGATTGTAGTTTCATCAAATTGAGGAGCAATTATTA
The DNA here is from genome assembly GCA_029168755.2 of Tillandsia fasciculata. Lineage (NCBI taxonomy): Eukaryota > Viridiplantae > Streptophyta > Magnoliopsida > Poales > Bromeliaceae > Tillandsia > Tillandsia fasciculata. The sequence continues at coordinate 26,304,240 of CM054932.1, read as the reverse complement.
ATTTTTTCGTTACCTTTCGAATGTAGTCTGCAAGGCCACTGATTGTAGTTTCATCTCTCAGCTTATTACCGTCGCGGTCAGTCACATTGAAAACTGCAAGCCCATCATGGAATCATTAATCGCATGCTTTCGAACCGGGCAGAAATGTATATCATCATAAAATAGTGAATTTGGGAGTATACCATCCATGAACCATCCTCCATCTGAGGTTATGTAGGCTTTGGTTATGACGAGATTTAGATCTATAAGCACCTGGACTACCTCCAGGAGAATCCCATACTTATTTGCGCTGTCGACCTGCAAGATCAATGAACAGAGATAAATAACACAAAAACAATCTCTTCCTGAAGCTAAAGAATTTAAAACAGATAGAAAGATCAGTTGAGAAAAGAGAATTAAGCTTACTCTAACAACTGTTGCATCGGCGGCAGCTTCATTGTCGATTACAACTCTGAGAAAAGAAAAGTACAAGAAATGATTAAACATTTTTATATTCCGTCATGGAATCGGATAAAGAACCAGATGTTGTCTGGGTAACAAAAGCAGTACCTTGGAGGATTCATCTTCTGTATAAAATTTTCATATTCATCATCACTGTCCCATGTAGGACCAAAGCTTGCATCTAATTAATTAAGAGATTGGCACCATAAAGAAATGAGAATCTAATAAAGTTCATAACTTTCACACAATAAATGCCCCGAAAAAGGAGGGGGAAAAAAAATAGTAGTAGATGGCATAGTATATTACTAGGAAAAAGGAGAAACATAGGTTTCGGAAAATTGCAAACCCTACGAAATATGTTCGATAAAAGGCACAGTTTTGGTGATTCACTCAGGTCAAATTCCCACAGGATCCAGTCAGAATAGGAAACTGTACATTACAAATCCAACGAGAAATAACAATCAACTATTGAACCAAAAAGCGAAAAAAAAAAAGAAAAAAAAGAAAAAAAAAAGAATATCCTGGGAAACTTGAGAAGAGGGATGAATCTGACACACCAACCAAGAGTAAGAAACCCAACCAAACAACAAACTAGAAGATATTACATGCGAAACAGAGCCATTAGAGGCAAAAGGAGAAAACCCATTAGAGCTTCAAATACCGGGGAAAAAAAAGGGCCAAATTTGACAAGTTTGAAATGGAAATTGTAGGGAAACCACCATGAAACTGATTAGAGAAAGTAACAGCACAAACCCATTTCGAAGTGAAGTGAAGTGAAATGAAGCGAAGCAATTTGGGGACGCTCCTCCCACACCCCCCCTCCCCCAGTTTCTACTCTAGCAAAAGAGAAGCGAAGAGGAATTCCCGAGAGACCAAAACCACGCGACAGTAAGATCCAAAACCAGGAGCAGTTGTAGGCCTCTCTAGATCTCTCTCGAGATCTCTTTCTCTCTTCTCTGTGATTCGGCCACCACGCACGCGCACGCGAACGCGAATACGCCGCTTCCGAGTTCCAGCGTAGCAGTGGGCTAATCTCGGCCTCCCTATAAAAAATGGTATGCGGAGTCAACATAAAACTCCCCCACGTTGCCTTCGATCGGGCCTTTTCTGCGGACGCGGTCGCATGCGGGATGTGGGTTCAGATTAAAATTCCATTATATTAAAAGGTAAAGGCGAAATTTATTTAAATTAATTTGAGATCAATATATCTCCTTTTATGCTCGATCGCGTTCGTTCGGTGGTGCCCCAACGGAGACAGAGGACTCGAAAAGCCCTTCTTCGTGGTCGTGGCCTCGTGGGTGTTAGGTAACAGCTGCATCGAAATTCCCAAAATAGGGTCCGGGCATTAATTTTTGTTTTCACTTTTCTTACTTTTCGAATATTTGGCTTGGTATTATTTACTATTGAATCTATTGATTATGTTTTTTTTGATATCTTAAAATTTAAATTTTCATTAATTAGTCTTATCCCACAGACCCATTATAGTATCTGCAATGATATATCATATCATCTCGCGTACGGGCTCTTCCCTTCACAATAAAGCAAAAACTTTTTTTTTTTTTTTTTAAAACATGTCATCTATATATACACTACTGGTTCCAACAACTTGAAGATAACAAAATAGTTAAATAATTTATTTATTTTAACTGATCTCAATATTACATTACTCAAATTGATCCATAATTTCATAATTTTTTTTCTTTAGTAAAAAAAGTTTATACTTAACATTGGAATCTCTCTGTAAGACAAAGGGCGGCCAATCCATCGACCGAATCTTAAAGTCTCTGCAAGTGATCGACTAGCCTAATGCTAACTCTTCCAAAAGAATCCAAATTAAAAATAAATTTGCTTATTTGATTACGGCACGAATACATGATACAAATTAAATAATATGATAAATTGACCCTGACCTCTTTTATATCCTAATTAATGCTATAATCAATTAGCCTAACTTGTGAGAAATGAGCCAAGCAGAGTAATATTAATCTAAATAAAAATATATATTAAGAAGCAGTACTGTGACGATCGATCGAGACAAAATATCAACGCTCCTCTCAAGTTTTTCTTTCAATTGGTTGAGCATCAAATGCTGGCCAATTAGTTGCAGGAGTACTATAAGTTAATAGGTTGATGCGATGTCTAGCGAATAAAAATAAGAGGGATTGAAAAATTATTAACATAACATTCAAATTAACCCACAGTAATCTATTTTCTTAATCATCAATAAATATATATATATAATTAATTAATATGCATGTTAGGTAAGTCTCATCCTATTCATAAAATGTGATAGTAGTTACCTGCTACTTGTCCATAAATTAATTATAAAGTGTGTGGAGTCTCTTTCACCCTTGCAGTTGTTTAGGAGTACTATTTGGTATCATCGATGGATCCCTCGCTCGTGGTGAATCTAGCTACTTAATTGGACAGCAATATATAATCACACACTTCCGACGTGTTAACTCATTAGTTTAAATTAATTTTACATTATCATGACACCAAGCGGGAACAGGATCTTTAATTAGCATTTAACATTTGATATTTATAGTTATATATATTCTTATATATGCTCATCTCCTATAAGAGATCATTATTCTATCACAATGAACGCACACATGCATGAAGAAGAAAACAAGAATTTGTGAAAATAGAAATTGACTGTAGGTGCTCCATCGATAGCTTTTCTCTTTGATCCGTTAATTAGTTAATTAATTACCGTATAGTTAATAAACAACTAAAAGATTAATTAGCCTGGTAATGATGCGCGGTTGCACCTAGCTCGGCATTAGAAAGTTTTAAAAGAAGGTTCAATGAAGCCAATCTGTGTATGTGTGCGCGCGCACCTTTTTGACCAGAGATTGTAATAAGTTACTATATATATATATATATATATATATATATATATATATATATATATAGTTTGTGCCCCACAATAAATTAAAAACATGGAGGAGTAGTTCATTTAATATAAACAGCTAGTTGGTATCTGGCCTTCTTCATAGATAATAAATTTAATTCGGATTTGAGTACTACATCATATAGAAATGCCTACGCACGTACGTCCATATATATATATATATATATATATATATAGATCAAGAGGTGCATGGTGGAAACAGCCGCGATCAAAGATCAAGAGGTGCATGATCGAACTAACGGGATAAGACAGAACTAGCTATTTCAGAAATAAGTATAAAGATAAGAGATTTTGTATTTGGTACGAAAATGAGGAATAAGAGAAATAAAAAATTTTACTTAAGGTAAATTATCCTTTTGGCTTCAAACTTTATTATGTAAGAGATGGTGTCTTGGTAGACGGGGAAGGGTATTTAAGGAAAAAGTAAGAGGGTGGTTGGGAAGAGTGAGAACAGTAAAACAATAATTCTCACTTATTCTAATTGTACTGGAATAAACTATACCGATTGATTTCTGGTGTGTTTAGAAGAATAAAAGGGATATCCCTCTTATTTTCGATTCTATATCAAATCCAAACAAACCCTATTAACGAATCCAATCGATCGAATTGGGAGGCATTTAGTAGAAATGTCGGATTTGAGATTCGCCGATACATTTAATGGGAGAGACCAAACTTGAGGCAGGACGTCGGTGAACATCGTACGTACTAGAGTTATATGTGCAGCAAGTTGCGTTTCCGACACTTGAACAACGTCTGAATCAAATGCCGGAAATATTGGTTGTTGGGCCGCATGCATGGGCCCCCACCCCGTACGCAGTGGGTTGGAGCACGTGGACGGCTCTTATTTGTTTCTTTCTTAATTTCTTTACTTTTATTTACAGTGTATGCGCGCGCGCGCCTCATGTTGTCACCAATGATATCACAGATCCCATGTGCTTGTCGACCTCAACGTCCTCAATTATTGATCCCTAGTTGCCCCCACTCGATCGGGTCAAACCCACACCTGGGCTCGGAAGAGTTCGATATTGGGCGCGTGGAAATTGAAGTTGAATTGCATGGGTTAATTTGTTCAAATAAAATCATACAAAGATGGCTTCCTCCGATCTAACATACTGAGATTAATTAATTAACTACATAATAGTGAAAACTTATTAGTTGGATCAACTTTCCACGTGTGATATTCTCCAACACGTCTCTTTTATGCCTTTACTTTCCAGCCACGTACCCAAGTTCTTTTATTTTTTTGCTATTTTAAATTTTAGTGAACACTTCAGCACGCGTGTGACTAACTATTAATGTACGTGACTAAATGAACAACAAATTAAGTGAGCAAGTTTATGGAGCAAGTCCTTTTCTTTTATTTATTTTTAAATATATAATGTTCTTTAATTCATTCGAAAATTGTTTAGAATTAACGTTATATTTTCCGCACTATACAGCCAAAGATGGATCGATTCAAACTTTAATGAAAAGATGCAAATTTGGTGCATATTCCTGATATTAATTAAGCACCCCTTTCTCTTTCATTAAAGTTGAGCTTCATCATCCATCACCTCCATCATGAGCTCCATATATTTTAGCCACTGCAATACATGGGTTACAAAATTTAATTTATTAAAAAAAAAGTGTCGTTTTATAATTAGTATAGTTCGTGCATGCTACCATGCATATTAATACCTCAGATTTTTTTTTTTTTTTTTTTTTTTTTGAGAAAAATTAGTCTCCTACCGTTTTATTCAAGGTGAAGGTGAATTAAGCAACAACACGAGACAGTTAAATCACACGAACTGTAAAAAAATAAAATAAAATAAATCACTAGGCACAGTAGCCTGGAGTATTATATCATGGGAGATTCTCTTAACAGGACATGCTGCATGGAGATAAAGAGCGTACGTGGAGTATTATAGCATGTGAGATTTCATCAAATCTTGGTTGTAGGGGCATATTAGATTTGGTACCAGCCCCTTTTCTAAGCTGTTTCTTTCTCTCCTTCGTGCATGAACTAGGCGAAGTACCCACATGTTGAATTACAAGAGCAAAGTGAATTAATTTCAATCTTGAACTACTTAGTTGTTGGTGCAAGGTGGAATTAATTATTAACTAGTTAATCAAGAGATTTGCAAACCAAATTTTATATCTTTTGGCCAATTCCATTCTATATTGGAGAAGAAACAGATTTGGGAGTAAAAGGAGAAATTTAGTGGACAACTTTTTTCTTTGTATTTTGGTTTTAAGGCAAAGCAGTTCACTAGAAGATAGTGTTAGAAAAGATCATCAACAAAAAAACTAGGATAAAAAAACAAAAAAGAGTTAGAAATGTTCTATATATTGTTGGGATTTTTTTTTAAAATTTTTTTTGGCAAAATAATATTTTAAATTAATTTATATCCAACATATTTAAATATGTATACTTGCATGCAAATTACAATTATACTATTAATAAATAGAAGGAAGGATTAGATTAGGTTTGTGAGTCGAGACGTGCAGATGCACTGTCCTAAAAGCAAGATTGTCCCTTCACGTGTGAAACTCTGGCAATCACTCATAGCAATACAACGACCACTGTACATCCCGTCGGCACGACTCGGGAATGGCGCAGAGCGAATCCGTTGACTTTCAGAAATCGATCCAACAAAAAATAAAGCTCAATGTAGAAGGCAAATAGTAAAGCTCAGTGTAAGAGTATGTAAAGTTAAGTGCAAAACTATATTGTAAATCAGAAGTAGCTAAGAACTTAACCAAAAACACTCATATATAGGGCTCACTTGAAACCCACCTTATGGCAGGGTCCAACGATTAGATCTCGGATTAGTTGTTGGACCTTACCGAGGAGGCCTTTGGATAGCCCATTAGGCACTTCCTAAAGCAAGTCTATTGGGTAACCTGAGAAGACCCTTCCCAAGTTAAGGTTAAGCCAAGTAAAAATAAAAAAGTAAATAAAGAGATAATCAGGTCAAAATCGTGTGCACCGCTCGCCCCAACCCGACTACTGCTCTGTCTTCAGGAGAAGTTTATACTCTCAATTTCTCGTAACTATGAATGTCAACGGGTCAGATTCAGGGCGAATTTTCAAAAATCCGAATCCGAACCCGAAACCGACTACCAAACGCGAAACCCGAATCCAAACCCGAATTCGGCGGATTTTAAAAATTCATATCCAAATCCGAATCCGATCAAAAATTCAAAATTCGAACCCAAATCCGAAAATTCAAATCCAAAACAATTATTTTCTTTTTTCCTCTCTACAATATTTCAAAACATATTATATTAAATCTAAAATTTTAAAATATGAATTTAAATATAATATCAAATATTTATATACACATATATTATATAACATAAAATCAATTCAAATTCGTGTCAGGTTCGGGTTCGGGTTCGGGTTTAGATCGGGTACAGTCAAAATCTATATCCGAATACAAATTCGTTGAGTTTTCATTTTTTATATCCGTATCCGAATCTATACCGATCCGTTTAACTATCGGGTAAATCCATTCCGTTCAGATTCGAATTCGAATAAAATTTTGAGTATCCGTCCCCATTAACATCTCTACTCCTAACCAATAAACTCATGAAAGATAGAGTATATAAATAATTAGCACATGTTATGAATTTTCGATGCGAGATTAAATATCACATGTGGTGAGCTAAATTATTGGGCTCTTGGATAAAGTCCATTAATATTGGGCCATCCAGAAAGCTTATAGACCAAATATAAATTTTAAATCATCAAAATGAATAAAATACTAACATGTATGTGGTGGAGCACATTTACTATTTATACTATAGAGTAATACAATATCAATAATTAAATTGATTATAAAATTTATTTTTGTTATTATCTGAAAAAAATGAAGGCAAACAAAAGCAAGATTCGAACCAGCGCAGGCAGGGACAAAATATATAAGGGGTTTCACAGCAGGATTGGAACCTGCACAAAGTCTGTCTACTATACTTGATTGGTGCTTATAAGTTTTTTAGAGTTATTATTATTATTTTTTGATTAATTTCATCATCTTTTAAATTATTCTATTTCATCAATCATTCACTTAACCCAACAAGCTCACTATCATTCTAATTATATATCTTTTTATTTAAGAACTAAAAATCTATAAGCAATAATGATTTGGTACTTTTAAAAATATAAGAGCTCAATTTTATATTTAAAGAAAGAACAAATTCTCTTCTTATAGAGGCATCTTATACATGTAAGTAATTTGATATTTAGAGGTCCTTCATATATTGTAACATCTTATATACATAGAAGTTCTTAATGCATGATTTAGTACTACACCCACAGAGCCGTAACCCATATATATATATATATATATATATGCATTCAAGTAGTAGGATAGGAAGCCTGCATCGCAATAGCGCAGAGCCCTTCCTCAGAATTCACATCTCTTTCCATCCTTATGTATCGGCTTTCATCCCACGAACGGCCAACATTTGATCCCGTCACTGCTGGCCACACCAAAGCCCACTGCCGTAACCCCGTGGTCCAAAATCAGTCCCACAGGAGCAGGTAAACACACGCCTTCCTTGTAGAGCTGAAAGGCATTCCCACCGGCGTCTATGGGCACCGACACCGGTTAATTGGTTGGCCACTGCCTTGAGAGTAAGAGCGGCTTCGAATTCGTCGTTTGCAGGCACATCCTCGTAGCTTGAGATCGTGGCGGGCGGCAGAGGCAGCCTTGCGGGTGTGTTGCACACTGCACCATCTGTCCCCTTGTAGGGATACTTTGCTTCGGTGGTTATACCTCCGTTATTGATGATGAAGTCGTAGGCCGAGTCCATTAGCCCGCCGTTGAATCCTTGGTCCTCGCCATTGACGTCACAATCCACAAGCTCTTGCTCTGATAAGGAGATTAGCTTACCGGTGGTGATCGAGCTTCGTGATTCCTTCCGTTGCAGCTGCTGCAGAGAACGCCCAGCAACATCCTATTTTTGTTGTATGTACTAGCAGATTAATAAGCGTGCTCAATAACTATATATGCAGGAATAAAGGACGTACATATCATGCATGCATCTTTTATTGCATGGTAGCCTAAGGCATATCAGCCAAATTTGACTCATGATGTATATGTATATTACGACTAATAATTAATAATTTAGTGAATAATGACCTCTTGTTGAATAGGATGCAATTGGGCCACATATGGACTTAGATTTTGTAATTTTTTCGGAAGGTTCGCCCCAGTAACATTCATTTACAAGTAAGAAATTTGGTTCGCAGGCCAGCAGCCCCTACAGTCAAAGGAATGTTTTATATGTATATAAGCCAACCAAATTGCATATTAATTCTCGAGGGTGCTATATATATATACTTGATATATCACGTTGCGGTGAATTTCAATTAGTAGCTCGCTCACCACATTCCCAAACCAATAAGAAATTAAGTAAATGCTCTCACCGCGTGCATTGTCCTTGATCCTTGAAAGGAGTAACCGCGCCTTTAGTCCTCCAATCCATGCTCACAGGCACTGCAGTAATATATTTTCATACTTGAACCGCTTCGTTTTGCTCACTGCCACACCCGACTTCGACTTAACGCCGTTGTGCATGCATGGCCTTGAATTCATCATTGGTCAGATCGGCAAATTGGTTTGAGCCAAGCTTGAACTTGTGGTTTTCTGCATTGAACGTTTGAACCAACTCAAAGTTAGGTTTAAATATCTCAAACCGCTGCATCCACTTGTCGTGTCTCTCTAACATTGACATCTCGCCAAGCTCTCGAGAAGCCGAGGCGTAAGAAGCCCAAATAAATAGAATAAGCAAGCCATGCAAAGGCTTTTGATCATGCAAAAAACCATTATGAGTAATTACTAGATAGCTACCTAGCCAATTAATTAAGATTATTGTTCATAAAATGAGGTGATGATGAGCAAGAAGTAGATCTATGCACACTTAAACAAGCTGGAATATATATATATATATATATATATATATATATATATATATATATATATATATATATATATATGGCCCGGCTACTATATTTTTATGAGTAAAATTTTTTTGTACTCATAAATTTTCATCTCTTGGACAAAAGAATGTGCGGTCTGGATTATAGTAATTCTTAAAATTTTTACTATTTTTTTAATAACCTAGTAAACCTTAGAGGGACCACTATCATCCTAACCACACATTCTTTCATATAAAGGTGAAAAAATTATGAGTACAAATGAATTTATACTCATAAGAATATAGTAGCCCTACGCTCTATATATATATATGGGTTTATCTATATATAGAGAGATCTGAGAGATACAGGCTTATGTAGTACTCAAATTGCACAGTTTTTTTTTCCTGTGCCGTGCAGTATGTTTAGTTTCAGCGTGTTACCACATTTGAGGGCGATAGGTTAGATTAATGGCTTCGAATATATATGTATTTTATTGGTTAATTTTAATAATTGTTTCCAAAACTACTACTTGATACTACCGTGAGAAGATTACATTCCACACCGCAGGGATCGTAGAATATATAACAAATGAAGGTCTCTGCAGTACGTAGGGGTGAATCTCTACCCCGCGTACGTGGTCGTGGTTTCTTTGTCTTGGATCTCCTAGGCAAAAGAGAAACAGTGACCAAATTAATGTTTGGCAAATAAAACAAGTTGAATTGATCATTTTAAGTGTAACTAGCCAAAATATATATATAAATTTTAAATTTGAAACTTTTACTTGTGTTACGAAGAAAAATTGTTGATTGAATTTATTTATTTTATTTTTTTCCATTGAAGAAAACAGGTATTACCAACTTTTAGTTAATATATGTGCTGGAGAAAGCAGAGTTTTGTGAACTTAATTACTTGATTTGTAAATTATTTTTGTGATAGATATCGGTGCAATTAATTAATTAAGAAGAAATTACAAGTATCATAAGCGAGCGGAGAACGTACATTGGGGGGCAACGGCTTCCGGAGATTATGTGAGTACTGCCGATGTGGACAAATATATTAATTAGGTATATATATATATATATATATATATATATATATATATATCATATTATTATTCTTAATTTGATCTTCACAAATTTATTTGTTTGAAATAATAAAATCGATTACTGTGCATTGGGTTCCGTGCACGTGTCAAGGAAGGATGGTTAAATCTTTTAAAGCAATACTACATATACATCCCAAATGAAGTATATATCACACACCCCATCCTATCCAAGATGGAAACTAATTCATCGGTCATTTCGAAATAACCGGTGAAATTCACTTCACTTTTGAATGAATGGGATGTACACCCATTTGAGATATACACTTAGCATTAATATATCCCACCTTATCCTATTCTATCCTATCCAATTTGAGCTAGCTTAATGATCGATTTCCAGCTTAATGATCGATTTCCGGCCCATAGCTAGATTTTGTTTTCCCGGAGCCCAACAAGAGGAAGGCCCGATATTGACAAAAGCCCAGTAAGTAGGGTTTGGAAGAAGCGTAGGGCGAGGGGCCCGAAAGATTCAGATTCGCTCTGTTTGTTTACCTTTCTGTTTTTTTGTTTGTTTGTTTGTTTAACTTTTCTCGGCAGGTGGGCGAGGGGCGCGACGTAGGTCCACTCCGTTTCATTCGTCAGCTTTATATATTTCTGTTTGTTTGTTTGTTTGTTTATTTTATATTATTATTCTAAATTAGTCAATTATTAAGAACTAGAGAGAGAGAGATACTAATTAAGTAAGAAGATTTTTATTAATTAATTAATTAAGAGGGCGATGGGGGGATGGGCGATCGCTGTCCACGGCGGGGCGGGCGACATCCCGCTGACGCTGCCACCTGAGCGGAAAGCGCCGCGCGAGGCCACCCTCCGCCGCTGCCTCGACCTCGGCACCGCCGCCCTCAGGGCCCGCCGACCCCCTCTCGACGTCGTCGAGCTTGTGGTATGTTACCTTCCCTGCACGCCTCCTCTCCATCTACGATCGAGTTTCTCTTCTATTTTCACGCAACAAGTTTAGTTATTCACTCACACCAATCAACTATGTTAGATATTTTAAAACTTCTGGAAACACCCCGAATCTGCCTTACTCAAAATCATCCCTTACAATTTAATTTAAAGATGTACCCTGTTGATTTTACTGTAGGGACCTATTCGCTATTCTATAGTGCTGCGAAGAATATGGCATCTGATTTGCTCTCGCTATGTTTCGAGAAATTCTTTGTCGACTCTATATGCTCAGAACTAATGCTCAAACTAGCTTTTTTTTTTTTTTTTTTTTTAATATTTCCAATCTAACCTTCTTTTTAATAAAATTCCTAATCTAGTCTCATTTGAATAAATTTTTAAAAAAGAATAATTTAATATTGTTAATATGAGTTTATATATTAATTAAGAGAGAGAAATTATTTTTTTTTCTCTTTCTTCTTTATTTTTCAAGATACACTATATTTACTATGTAGTTATATCACTTTTATTTTTTCTATAATGTATAGTCATATTATTTTAATATCATATTATTTTTTTAGTTATATCAATTGCTACGTTAAGTAGTCATATCGAATAATTAATTACGTAAGTATATATAGTCGTATTATTTTTATTTGTATCCATATTATATTTATTTTCAGTAATATCAAATTTTATTTTTTCGCGTGTAATTTTGTCAGATATTTAATAATATCAATAGTATAGTTAAATAAAATATAATAATAATAATAATAATAATAATAATATTATTATTATTATTATTAAATAATAATTTAAATTAAAAAAATTTAAATTATTTAGAAAGTGAATTGGAAGAAAAAAAAAATTCTCTCCTAATTAACATATAAACTCATATTAATAACATTAAATTATCTTATCTTTTCTAATTTATTCAAATGAGGCTAGATTGGAAATTTTTTAAAAAAGAAGGCTAGGTTGGAAAAATATTTTTTAAAGAAGGCTAGGTTGGGCATTAGTTCATATGCTTAAGGGCGGCTGACAGTAGTTGGCTTCCATCCATTAGCAATCCTGACTTTCGTGGTCTGTTTAAGGTGAAGTGTACTACTAGCTGGTAACTGTTCTAGAGGAGAATCATGTACGCGCGCTGCTCTCGCTGTTGTTGCAACTGATTTGATGATGAATAATGCCTTTCTCTTGCCTGCATTTTCATTAGATTGATATATGTTGACGTACAATTAAGGAGCTGAATAAATTCAAAGACCATATCTTTATTCGAAGGATCAAGCTGCACGCATCTTGTTGCATCGCAAGTTTAGTATTCTTTATTCAGAGGACGCATAGCGTTTCGGTCTCTATTCTCTAACGATCGTCCTGTGATTACTAAGACCACCATTCTTTCTTCGACATTGTTTGAAGAGAAGATACTATGTCAAGCTAGATCACTTTTAATTCTCTTGTCTTGTGAAATCGTTGTTTTGCTCGCTGCAGGTTCGCGAACTGGAAAACTGTCCCCACTTCAATGCTGGCAGAGGATCTGTTTTGACCACTGATGCTACGGTTGAGATGGAAGCGTGCATTATGGATGGTAAAACTAAGAAATCTGGAGCTGTATCTGGTCTCTCTACTGTTGTCAATCCCATATCTCTTGCGCGACTTGTGCCGGAGAGAACTCCACATATTTATTTGGGCTTCGATGGGGCTGAGGCCTTTGCAAGGGAGCAAGTTAGTGATGTCCACACCTTTTATTTTTGTGTTTCCTGTATGGTGAAGATTTGCACTATTAAGCTAGGAATTTGACTAGGTAGTGCTCGTAACATTGTTGTTGCACTAGGATACATTACTTCGTTCCAGTACTTTGGAGCCGTATGTAGATGCATAAATTCCTACATACAAATATACATCACATGGTCCTAGAGGAGGAAATGTTACACAGTGTTGCTTTATTGCTATATATATATATATATATATTTTTTTTTTTATTATTGCTAAGCTAGATTATTGACGAACTGTCAGTGTTTTTTTATATTAATTTTTGACAAGTTAACTGTCTGATTTATCTTGCCCTTTGTTGGCATTGAATAATTTCTTTCTTCAACCATGTTAAAGAATATAATGTAATAACAATCTATTTAAATAGTTTGCATTGTTATCATCCTATTTTTATTTTTTGGTTAGTTCTCAGTTGTCTGATATATGGTTGTTTGGATATGTTTCTTGAATATTAATTATTGCTTTTAGTTGTTTATGTTTTTTTTTTTCTCTCAGGGTGTGGACATTGTAGATGCAAGTCACTTCATCACTCCAGAAAATATTGAAAGACTAAAACAAGCAAACGAAGCCAACAGGGTGCAGGTGTGCTTCTCAATTTCTCTGAATATGCCTCGAGCATCTTTTTTGTTTCGGTAAAACTTTTGTGTTTTTAGTAGCTTATGAAATGTTAACTTACAAGTAGAAGCCCTCACTACATTCATTGTTGAGTTGTGATTATGAATCATCATCAGTAGACTGTCATTATATCTGAAACCATTCTTGCAGCCATGTCACTTTCTTTTTAATGCGTTAAAACTGCTCTTGCATTTATTTTTGCAGCTTGATTACACCCAGCTAATTAATGGGCAGCAGCATCAAGAAGCATCAAGCATCAATGGTGACAGCCAAATTGGAACCGTCGGATGTGTAGTAGTCGATGGTGATGGAAATTTAGCTGCAGGAACCTCCACTGGTGGGATGGTAAACAAGATGGTAGGCCGGATCGGCGACACTCCAATCGTAGGTGCGGGGACATATGCTAATTCCTTTTGCGCTGTGTCAGCCACAGGCAAAGGTGAACATATTATTCGAGCTACTGTTGCTAGGGATGTTGCTGCCCTGATGGAATACAAAGGGCTTTCCCTTAAAGAAGCTGCAGCTCATGCGATTGAAAATGTCCCAAAAGGAAGCGTAGGCTTGGTGGCAGTATCTTCCAAGGGAGAAGTGGCAATGCCTTTTAATACTACGGGCATGTTTAGGGCCTGCGCAACAGAAGATGGTTATGAAGAGATCGGGATATGGTCTTCTGGGGTAGATGGGTGAATAATGATAGCATTCGTTGATATTGAAATAAACTTAGAGATAGGGATATGGTCTTCTAGGGTAGATGGGTGAATAATGATAGCATTCGTTTAGATTGAAATAAAATTGGTTGAAAATGTGGTGCAATTAGAGTTTGAACTCAGAACCTCGAATATCAATCATTAAGTCCTTTGCCACTTGCGCTAGGGACATTTGATTTGGCAGATCATTTATATTTCAGTAGACTGCTAGATCAACTATTCATGGTTGGTCCATTTTGTGTGCTGTAGATCGACCTATATAGGTGTCGCTCTCTGTTGCTTTCTATTGATTGTTGTGTGGTGTGAAATCATTGTCATGCTAATTCTGCACGGAACGCTGACATCTTGGAGGTTGGGAGGTCGTTCTAGCATGTCCATCCGCCAAATGAATGTGTGGCTTTCTTTGAAGCTACAATACCTCGTAAAACTCATATGATGAAAGTTTGCTGGGGGCCAAAAACAAAAAAAGTTCTACATACAGGTTATTGGACCCAAATAATTTTTATTATCTTTGGTGGAAGCCCATATTAATTGTTCGGCTTATGCGGACTGAGCCAATGGGCTAAGGATTCGTTCCTTGAAAGAAAGCTTCTTCCTGGCCGTGCCTTCGTCTCCCTGATGTAAATTAGTATCGCCCTGAGCTGCAAAGTGACTACCTTTCAAATTTTAGAAGAGTTGTCTTCCTAGCCCGAGCCTCTGTTTCAGATGCAGAATAACCTGACTTCAGTCTCATCTCGGTAATTAATCTGTCACCCAGCAACCACATCTCTGCCATGTGCTATACAACTTCTGAAGAGAATAAGAATTAAATAATAATGCTCTTCAAAACGCAGTCAGAAAGCACCAACAGACAACAGAAAAAATCTAGCAACAGCATGGACGGGCTTACCCTGAAAACCATACTTGAACAAGTGCAAGAGAATTGTGTGGCTCTGTATTCACATCTCAGACTCAAAAATAAGACCACAAGCTCACTCGGAGCTGAAATTTAAATAAGACAAAATAGACAATAATACGCCGAGCTCGTCCCCCTCGTACTGAAATTTTCTGTCGACAAACACATATCGTGAGGTAAATCAAATAACTGGAGCTCATTATTGTGTCACCGGCAATAAAGAAAAGACGTACTTGTCCAAATAAAATACAGTATCTGGTAAAGGTTTCTCAGCTTCTAATAACAAGAGTTACAAGTCTTGGGGATTGGGGGGGTGAAGAAAAAAAAGCATACACCTGAAGTATTATCTGTGGGTCAGTAAACTTTACGGCATAATAAGTGCCTACATATAATGTTACAAAATGCACAGCAAGGTTACGGAGAAAAGTTTTGCTAAACTGTTCAACAGCCTGCTATAATTAGGTCTTGGCTCCAAAGACAGGCGACAATAACTTAAACAGGGCGATGTACCATTTCCACACTATTTAGCTCTTATTGGAAATCAAACTTCCACCTCTTTGCCCTTGCGCACTGGAGCTTCCTCTTCTTCATCTTCTTCATCATCGTCTTCATTTTCTTCTGCTTCCTCTGCCAACTTGGTTAATTCTTCTTGGATCATTAGCTTTATTGATGCTTTTCTTGATGCCATATCCATTTTGTAATGAACAGCTGCTACCAGATGAGTTTTCAACTTTTAAGTATAAATCAAGAATGAAGTTATAAGAGAGAAAATATCATATAGAAGGCTTACCAAGCTTCTTAAGAATGTCAGAGAACGTAGCCTGAAACATAGACAAAAATATTTCTCAAAATTATACAATGCCATCATCAATTGAATATCAAAACAAGTAAACTAGGTAAAACTTAACATATAGTAATGAAAAAGACGCAGAGAAAAAAGAAGATCAAAATGGTGTTGCAGTGCAGCAACACCAACATAATTATCAATTTACCGGGCATGTAACCCAAACCATGATCTTTTCTGCAGAAAAATGGGATGTGGATCTATTAAGCCATGAAGATTCGCATGACCAGGGTACAGGATTAGCATAACTCACTGTGTTAAAGTCGACTCCTTTGAGAATTTCATTGATAGTCTTCCTTAATTCCTCCTTGCTTGGACCAGGTTGTTCTCCGTCCGTTGATTTTCCTTTGCCCCTCGTAACCTTCTTGCCTGAATAAATAAAATCCAAGTTTCAGACCAAAGTCAGTCTCAACATGGTCTATAATCAACACAGAAGAGGATTAGATACTTGTCGCATAAAATTAGATAACACAATCACTAGAGATCAAAACCAATAAATTGTTACGTAGACTGTCAAATTGGTCATTTGTGCACATGCTTAAATTCAGGGAAATAATAATAATTCTAGGAAAATCTTATTGAGCCTAACTGCCTAAGAACAATACATTGTTCATCAGATAGATAGAAAGAAAACAGCATCAGCGATGACATCCATTAAATATCCATACCATATATTAAAAGGGAACAACTCTTCAAATACCAACTTAAATAAAAAAAAAAAAAATTGTAGGCATACCGGAGCCCTTTTTCTCCTTCACCACTTCAGGATTTGAAATCTTCTTTGGCATATCGGAGCTTTTCTTCTTGCGAGAAAAGACCTTTTCATCCACATCATCACTTTCCTCACCCTTAGAGCGTTTAGAAGATACAGTTTTAATAGGGCTCTTTGTGGTACTCGAGAGCGGTGCCTTCTTAGAGCTGCTTCCTCCCTTTAACTTTGCTGAATCTAAAGAATCGCTCCTTCTTGAAGCTTTCTTTGCATCTCGCTTATCTTTTACCGAATTGTCCTCTTCATCCTCTTCAGACTCTTCCTCAGATTCATCTTCTTTTTCTTCGCTTTCAGAATGCTTAGCTTCTTCGTCTTCCTTAGTATTATCCTCGTCCTCCTCCTCTTCCTCCTCTTCCTCATCTCCATCTTCACCTTCACTTTCTGATTCATCGGTACTCTTCCCTATTGAACCGGGAGTGCCCCCACTCTATCATAAATATGTTGGAATTTATTGGCAAAAATAGGTTAGAGTGAGTCTTCAAGTAACTAGAGAGTAGATGGCAGGTGTAGATACCGGCAGAAATTAGAGAGAGCAAACTTTCGTAAAGTGAATAACTTCATTAAATCAAGTAAATCGAAAGGAAAGAACCCGGGGGGGGAGAGGAAATCTATCAAAATTTTCAAGGTCGCCAGTTGGAACACAGACCTTCCTAGATCGCTTCACTGGCGTGCCTTCTGTGCTCTTTGACGCACTTCCTTTCCCTCTACCGCGCTTTCTAGATTTTGTTGCCTGCCACAGGTAGTAAAAGAAACAACAGGATACGTTAGCAAAGGAGGAAAGAAAGAACATCCCAAGCATCTAAGATGGAAAGGATTCATTTTACTTATTTGCTTCAGCAAAACCCTATTATTTTTAAGAAAGTTCAGAATTTAGAGACAAAATTAAACCAATCAGCATCTGATGTCAATACAAATCATTTACAAATAGAAATAGAATGCAAAAGAGAAGGATAATTAGCATTTAAGGGCCAACCTGCTCCTTGTCTGCAAGTATGACATCACTTGTAACATGAGGCGCGACAATAAAGTCCAAAAGCTTTGCCACAAGATCTTCCTACAATTCAAAGTGTCAGGATAAATTACACATTGCACGGACAATGTGGCTAGAGCTCGACTAATGCTGGATAACGACACAAAGTTTAACCAACCTTCCTAGTATTTGCTTTTGAAACAGGAATATCAAACAAGTCGCACATATCTAACAATGTGTCTTTCACATATTTGTCAAGTTTCTCCTTCATCTTCGCTCGTTGCTTCTCCTGCATGAAAGTAACTCTTGGATATCAGTTCAACACTGTGGAGTCTAAAAATGTTACCGGATAATCTAAGAGTGTGTAAAAGAGCTTCTTACATCACTCTCGTGCCAAACAAATCCAGAGAACTGGAGGATATGGTTCTTATAATTGACTGCCTGAGATAACAAAAGCAAGAATTATCATTCAAATGACATCGTTGAAGAGGTAAAAGTAATGAAACTGAATTTTATCGACGCCAAAGTAAACTTATGAAGCAGCATTATCAATATTTGAGAACCAAAATGTAACCAACACATCAAATCAATTAGTTAGATGCTGACTGCAATAGTTAAAAAGGAATATGAGAAGAGGGATATAGGGGGGGGGGGGTTGGGAACAAAGCCAAAACAAAGCTATTTAGTGCCAAGTACAGAATTTCAAACTCGTCTAGAATTGAAAAGAAATCTACCTTATTGATTTGTTAGTCAAACTAACTAACTCCGGAACTTATAGTTCAGGGCCTTTTCCAATTATGTTGCATAAGTAACAGCTCACATACATTCACCAAGGCCTAAGAATAAATCAAAGAAAGGCTGACAAACCTCAAGAAATAATTTTCCACATATCATTCTCCGGATGGTTTTTATAAATGAAGAATGGCAGCAGTAGGTTAATTGAACAAATCTCCAATCAATTTGCAATCTTTGTGCCTTCCTCAGTCTCTCAAGATGCCTAAATAAATGTGCATCAATGTAGTACTCCAATATCATTACCAGCCATATGGCCAAATCAAAAAGGATATATACTACAGTGGAGTTTGAATATGTTTTCCCATTCCTTATACACTCATCTCACATGTTCGAAGTGCCAAGCAATTTCTACTTGTACTATAGAAATTAGAATAGAAAAGAGAGACCTCTGGTTGGTCTTATTCTGAGAAAGAGGCAAAACAATGACAGATGAACCAGCAAAGCATACAAATTTTTACATCAAACTTGTTACCAGGAAAAGGCAATAACAGTAAATACGAAATGAAAGATTTGCAATAGCAAAGCACGCATCTACACAAACTAAACTTAGTATTGAAAAGGTACAACATGAGGGGCAAAAATGTTTTAGAGGCCTTTCTCAGAATCAAAAATTTTGTCAATTTTTCTTTCTTTATTTATTTCCCCAAAAGAGGCAATCCCTTGCCACACTGCCTACACTGTTTCTCAATGAGAGAGTTTCAGCTTCCCAAGTATCAACCTTTATACTCACAGGAGCAATTATTCTTACATACATCAAACATCAACTGACTGAAAATAACATATAACTAATATATAGAATTAGAAAAACAACATAATGATGTTCTTAAAGTACCTTTCCTTTCCTCCCAAAAAGAGTCTGATGAAGCAATTTAAGTTCAGTAGGTTTCTTTCTGGCTAATTTGTATGCCACTGGAACAGGAAATCAAAGTGAGTAGAATACAATGTCAAAAAATATAAAAAAAAAAAAAAACTCTAAATTATCACAACACAAAAGGAAGATTTAAATAACCAAATAAACACCAGGAACTTGCATAACACATTAAACAGAAATATATCATGTAAGAATGATCAGTATGTTAATCCAAGCTACCCTAAATAGATGATTCATAATGACTTATACATTTTGTTAGTTCTTCAAGCACATACAGGATACAACGTTGATGTTTCAAATGTTTTTAGGTGTTAAATCAAATTTCTAACCTAAGTTATTGGATTAAAATCAGACGAAAAGTTCTCCGCATCAAAAGGTCTACTTCAATATATTCAAACAAGAGCTTGTCTTGAGCAAAATAGTGAACCAGTTGAGCTAAATGTGTTACCGGAACAAAACTATTATATAAAGTCTCATCATTCACCCAAACAAGCTGAAGCCAAATTATCACACACTTACACAATCTGAGAGTAATTTAACTTCTGATAAGGGAAAACCTAAGTACTCATCATGATAAGATGCATATAGAAGCATACCATTTGGTATATCCTTCAAAGGGGTGCCACGGCCCTGCATTTTAAGAGACCAAGGAAAAGACCGTTTAGTATAAACCAACTAACGGGTATCGGTGAGAAAAAGGATGTAAGAAAAGCACCTTCTCAATTACAACTGTCCTATTCGGCTCCTTCTCAATAACCTCCACCAGCCTTTCCACCGTTTTTCTCTCGCGCACAGGGCGCCCACTGGGAGAAATGACAGGAGTACTCAATTCCTTGGATTTTGTCTCGCCTTTCTTCTTATTGTTCCCCTTCTCCTTACCGCTAACTTTTTGTCTCCTAGATCTCTTCCTCTTTGGTGTTTCCACCGCAGCCGCATCCTCATCCGCCTTGTTCTCAAATTCTCCACCATCTTTCTCTTCCATTGCCTCGGCCTCTTCCTTTTCCTTTTCTCCCCCCTCCTCTTGACCTTTCTCCTCATCTTTCGTATCCTCAGCCTGAACTGTTTTCACATTATCGGCGTGCACCTTTCCTGCATCCTCATCCTTCACATGTTCAGCATCGACCATTTTCACATCATCAGCACCTGCCTTTTTCGTATCCTCATCCTTGGCATCCTCGGTCTCAACCATTTTCACATCATCTGCACCCCCCTTTTCCTTATCCTCAGCCTTCACATCCTCAGTCTCAACCATTTTCACATCATCCGCACCCGACTTTTCTTTATCCTCAGCCTTTGCACCCTCAGTATCAACCATCTTTACATCTTCACCACCTGCTGTTTCTGTATTCTCAGCATCCACTGTCTTCACAACCTCGGCTTCCGCTGTGCTAACGTCCTTAGTTTCTTTTCCCTCTACTGTTTCTACACCATTCTTGTCCGTTTTTATCTTCCGTTCAGTATCCTTTCTAACTTTATCGTCCTTAATCTTTTCACCATCTTTCTTCTCAGTTACACAATCTTTCTTTTCCTCACCGTCCTTTTCGGTTACACCATTTTTCTTTTCCTCACCATCCTTCTTATCAGTTACACCATCTTTCTTTTCCTCACCGCCCTTCTTTTCAGTCACACCATTTTTCTTTTCCTTGCTACCCCCCTTTTCACTAACAGCACCAGCAGCTGCATCTTTGGGGGTTGAATCGGAGCCATTCGCGGCCGGGGTTTCCTCCATCGCAGAAGTTGGCTCTGCTTCCGACATCCCAACTAATCACAGATTGTAATCAGCCAACAGCGAAAGTGAAAATTTTCCAGTCTTGATTTTTGTGGTCGCACTTTCTCAGCACAAAACCTGGCATTACCGGACGGAAAGACACACTAACAATCGTTATTTAACTCACATGTACCGTATTAGTTTACACGAACTAGGGTGGTAGAGCTATAAGAAAATATCTAGATTTCTAGCTATGCGGATAAACCAAAATCATTATAATATTGTCAACATAGTAGTAGAAAAATAACAATTTTTGAATGAAACAAAAAAAAAAAAAAAAAAAAAAAAAAAGAACTTTTTGAGTTGGGAAAGGAATATGTAAGAAGTAAAAGATCAAACTACATATGCAATTTTCAGAGACAGGACTCAGCATCGCAACACGAAAAGCTAATCAAAACCCTAAGATCGGAGTCCATTGAAGCATCCCCTCTTAATTTTTTTTTTTTTTTTTCTGCACATATTTTGAAAACCCTAGAAAGCTAAAAATATCTAATTTCGCAGGAAAACTCAAAAGAGACGCAAATTGTGAACAAGGGAACAAAAATTCTTAGTAATTCGAGATTAATTGTTACCCTCAAAAGAGGTCGGAGAAGCGCGCACTCGGATCCGAGAGTTTTCGCCTTCCTCTCCGCTCTCCCTCTCCGAACTCGCTCAGAGCAACTCGAATAGAATAATAGTAAAAATATATTAGAGAAAAATGAAAATAAAAATAAAAAATAATAGCAAAGGGGGATTTCTACCGCTCGTCCTTTTCGCCCCTCGAAGCCGAAGAAGGGATTTTATTTAGAAGAGAAGCCTCTTTTATCGTCCGGACTCCGAGCCGAATTCCAATCGCATTTTTATGTGCGTGTCGGGCCCGAGTTGCTTCGGTGGGACCCGCGGTGCTCCGACGTGGAATACCACATCCTGTTCGAGTGGGCCCGTCTCGCACGCCTGCGTAGTGGTTGTTTTTGCTCCTTGCTAGAATTTACTCATTTATTACTCCCTTCCCAATTCTCAATTTCTAATTCTCAATTCTCAATTCTCAATTCATGCTTGATGACTTTATGATTTTATTACAGCCGTCCGATCATCTTAAGAAAGATTTGTAATCGAAAATGTATTTCATGCTCGTATTCATTATCGGGCCGTGGGTGGCTTTTGATACGCCCAGTTAGTCAATCGGGTCCAGACTCCAGAGTCGTAATTTTCAAGGCCCAACGATGCCTGCTGGCTTCGCCCCAAGTTATGTCGTTACATGGGCCTCTTATGGACATCGAGACCTCGTCTGAACTAGAATACAACTGGGTTGAGCCCAGTTAGAGCCCCACTCCGACTCTAGCTTTTTGCTCGGCGGATTAGTTTGTGCAAAAGAGTGACACACCGCCGTGGAGTGCTTCTATTGTCATAAAAGAGATCACATTAAGCGCAACTGTCATAAGCTTAAAGCTGATCTGGAGGAGCTAAAGTGGCAAAAAAGAAAAATTGTCGCGAATCAGGACAAGGAGACGTTAGCGATGGTGTAGGCGAAGAATCGAAGATGATCGATTCTGATGTGCTATATGCAGCGACCGGTGATACTAAAATTTTGAATGATGTATGGGTGCTCGATTCGGCATGTTTCTTTCACGTCTGCTCGGAAAAGGAGTCCTTTGCTATCTATAAGGCGATAAAATATGAAAAAGCTCTTATGGGGAACGGGACAGCGTGCAAAGTTTTAGGATTCGGCACGGTGAAGATCCGGATGCACGATGAGGTCGTGAGGACACTGACAGGTATACGACACGTTCCTGGTTTGAAGCGGAATTTGATCTTGTTAGGTAAGTTGGACTCGAAAGGTTGCAAAATTTCATCTTCGGGAGGAGCTATGAGGGTGCAAAAACGAGATCGAGTCGTGTGAGTGGCGAATAAGCGCGGGAACTTGTATGTTCTGAATGGGAGAACAATCAGAACCGAAACAAAAGCTATTTGGGTTCCAAAAGTTCGCGGAGGCGCAATTGGTCAAGATAGAGCGAAGGATGCGGCAACATCAAACGGTGGAGACAAGCTTAAAGTGGAGCTTGCGTGGTGAGCTTGACGTAGCAGTTAAAGATTACAAATCAAACCAAGGTGGAGATTGTTAGGATTTGGTTAGTTTTGTAATTAAATCTTAATTGGATTAGGATTAATATTTAAATTTGTTAGAGATAAATTAATTTAGATTTAAATATTAGTTAGAGTATAATCCTAATTTAAGTATATTTGAGTTTATCTTGGACAGAGTTTATCGTTGGTACTCGCGTTTATCGTTGGACGGAGTTTATATATCTCTTTCTCTCCCTTTCCCTCATCTTCCCTAATTTTTTCCAAAGTCTGCAAGGATTTGATCACAAAATCAGCAAACCTGAGCCAAATCGGAATCCCTTCATCCTCACCGCCATTCTCGCCTCAGAGAGATTTCATCATTAGGGGTTGCGGATCGTCGGGTTGTAATAATTTGGTATCAGAGCCGATTCGAGCCCAGGGAAGCTGCAGTGTAGCCACAGTGCCGATCTGATCCATGGATTGTTGAATCGGCCTGTGCAAAAGGAATCCGAACTCCGAGGACCAATCCTGGTTGAATCTCGACAAAGGGTTCTTAAAGAAGCACTGCTCAAGCCAGTGGAAATCAAAACCGAGTGTGGAGTCATCAAAGGGATGATCAGATAGGAGCCTGAGAGAAGGGGGAGCTCACTTGTACTACTGAGGTATTGATCCAACCTCATCATCTGAAATTCATACTTGTTTAGAATTGTCCATTGCTATATCTGGGGTTTGAATGAAGATAAGGTGATCAAAGCACCAATGGTTGAGAAGTAACTGAGATTCATAACATCAATTGTGCATCAGTCCAAAATAGGGAAAGCCAAAAACAACAGATTCAAATATAACCCTAGAGAACCCAACTTAGTTGAAATGGCAGAGGGTACCAGACTAAAGGAATTAAATGAGCATATTAAGACTATTGAGGATAAGAAGCAATTATTTACCACTAAATGCAACTAAATGCAACAATGTCATGGAAGCTAAGATACAACAATTTGAGGTGGAGTATAATAAGAAATTAAGTGTTCTAGTACAACAATTGGATGAGTTCCAGCTCTTGAGTCAACAAAGACATGAAGCTCAGTAGACTGAAGCTGCTAGAAGGCATGAGCAGCTGCTCAAACTATTCAATTCACAAACCACTGTTAACAGAAATGCCATTAACCCTCCCATACAGATCAAAGATGGCAAAACCCTTTTTGCAAAATTTCCAAGCAGTAGTTTTAGGGCCCCATTGAAAGAAGAGAAATGAAAAGGAGTTTTACCAAATCCCCACATTGCCAATGAGAACAATACTGAACAGGCAGGAACAAAGAATTACCATCATATTCCTTATCCCAAACTGGATTATCCTACTTTTGGAGGTGAATAGCCAAGAGAGTGGCTTAGCAAAAGTGAACAGTATTTTAAGCTATATCACATACCTGAAGAACAATGGGTGGAGGTGGCCACCATGCATTACTTTGGCAAAGCACACAGATGGAAGAAGGGTTATTTGCTAGACAAGCCAGAATTGACTTGGGAAGAGTTGGCTGAAGCCTTGTGCAGGAGATTTGATGGTGCTTCTATAAAGGCATTAGTGAGAGAATTCAACAAATTGGTGCAGACTACAACTGTGGATAAGTATCAGGAGAAGTTTGAAGATATGAGGGCAAGAATGCTATACTTGAACCCAACTCTGAGTGAAGAACACTTTATACAGAGTTACATCAGTGGATTGAAGTAGGAGTTAACACCTTTTATAGATATCTCCAACCCAACTTCTTTGGAAGAGGTATATGAGCAAGTCAAGTTACATGAACAAGCACTCACCATGATGTGGAAAATGCACAGACTCTCTAACAGACCAGTTAGTAGTCAACCTCAGGTAATGCAAAATTCCAAGTACTATAGCCAAAAAGGGAGTCCAAGATATCTGGAGAATACTAAAGGTACCAACTCCAAGAACACTGATTGGCAACCTAGAATTAGCAGACAATTAATTGAGCAGATTAGAGCAGCATGCCTATGCTTCAAGTGTGGGGATAAATTTCATCTAGGGTATCAATGTCACGCCCCGGCGTCGAAACTGCGACCCGGGCCCGCCAACAGATCCGCCGCCCATACGGGAAGCCCCGTATAGACGAAGCGACTAACCTGCAAAATATCATACTCAACACTGTACAGATATCGGAGCGAAAAAGTAAACAACTGAAATAAATACATACAACTCTAAAAAATACATGTCAAGTACTCACAATACATAAGGCTCTCCAAAATAAAACTCCAAAAAATAAAAGTACATGAAACTACCAACCCACTGATAGTATAAAAGCATCACCAAAAAGGGGTACATCTACTCTCATGCAGGAGACGGGTAGGGATCTAACTCGCGACTCCCTTACCTCGGTCGGATGGATCAGCAACTGGAACAGCAGGAACTGGAGAAGAGGTCCCTGGAAGAAGTCACCAACAGCGGGTGTGAGAACTACACCGTCACGTAGTTCTCAGTGGGTATCGCCACCAAGTCCGACGGTCTGCCCACTAAGTCTACTAGAGGCATAAAGTAACAAATGCAGTACTATATAGGAAAATCTGGAAATAACTCTACAACTACTATGCCTTTATCTATATGCTCAAAGGGGAAAAATAGATGAAACATGATGCATCTACTATCTCTCAATAAACAATCACCCAATCTACACTGACTGCCCCATAGGGTCCAGTCAAACCTGTGCCCACCTACTGCCATTACATCCACGGATGACTGGACTTACGTAGGCGTTTGTGACTGCCTAAAAAGGCCCAGTCAGAGGGACTGCGTCGATAAGTCGCGATAGCAAAGTAACAGGCCTAGCTCCGGAGCGGCACTCGAGGGGCGCGACCCCACCGAGAAAAGTATCTGCGCATCTCTGTCAAGCTCAATATGGCTCATGCAGGCTATAGTCCAAATCCACGATCAACAAGATCGACAGTAACCAACATCACATCTCTCACTCACTGACTGGAAAATCTCGACAACGGGACCCACCGTTGACTCAGACGGCTCCCAATACTAGTATTGATCTAAACACAGCTACCAGACTCCGCTCGGCCCCAAGGCACGAGTGTAATATGCATCCCACAACATCTCGACCCCTCAGCCCACTACCCGAGCGAGGAACACTCTAAGTCCAGGTGAAAAGAATAAATGTGTGGGAGTGTCTAAAGCATAAGTAAACTAGCCCAAGTTGGAGTTTTCTACTAGTCTGGTTGAAACATGGATCATATGATAGGGTGCTAGGTCAAGTTCCAATAACAGCATTTAATTTAGCACAAATAGGAAGCATTAATCGACATGATCGTAATAACAACACAAGAAAGCATCATCTCTCTCTCTAGCATACTTCCTAATATATCTCACAATCATACATACTTACTATTAGATAGAATTAGAGAACCGTCCACCGGTTTCAGAGACGAAAGCAACCAACCTGAAAGCGCGCATCGATCCAAGGTCCAAATGGGCTAAAACTGAAGGTCAGTAATTCTCATATTCCACTCGGTCGCTGAGATACAAGACATACATCGCGGTAAGCAAAAATCCCCAAAACTACAACTCTGCGGAATTTCAGTCCGGAAGAAGTCAAATTATCACCTGCGAAATGATCTCCAAAATTTCCAAAAAAAAAATATGGCTGCGATCCTCGCGAAGTGTAGATGTCGATCGAGTCCTCACAGGCCGAAATTCGATAATCGAGCATGAAGATAAAAATCGAATAAGCTCCACTGTCCAGAAAAACCAGCAGCAAGAAAGGGGTTCAAATTTGCTGTGCAAGCCCCAAGAAAAATCCCAAACCGAGAGGAACGGTATATACAGTCTACCTCTCGTGGAACCGATGCCAAAATAATTGGCCAAAAACTCTCTCCTGTCAGCCCATAAGAGCTCGCGGAAGAAATGTCGACGGAGAAGATCGATCTCGAAGGCACGTCGAAGCTCGCGATGTCGAGAAGAACGCTGATGGAACGACTCCTAAAATCTCTGGGATCCCAAATATCGAAGAAAACTCGAAGACGAAGCTCCCTGTTGAAGATGGGCTCAGAAAACTCGGAAGAAGAAGCCCAAATGAAGCCCAAATGGGCTATTTATAGCCCAACTCAACACAAAAGGGGATCCAGACTCAAGATTCGGGCACCCGAATCCGGCCCAGCCTATTACTATGCGCACCCGGATTCACCCGGGCGCGCCACCTGTCCCGCGCAACGCCCCGCATAAGCGCGCTCGCCAATCACGTTGCGCCGCGTAGCGGCACGGTCCACGGCTAGTTGCACGCGCCGCGGTCCGCGCCGGGCCAGCAGGGTCGCTACGCCTGCCAATGGGCGGGCGACACATGGCCTGGCACGGTCCACCGTGCGCCGCGCCCGGCGCGAAGCATGCTTGACCATGCGTGCGTTGACCGGCCAATCGCTGTCTGCCACGTGTCCACGCCGAAAGCCCGCTGGTCCATGTGCACGCCAAGTGGGCCGTGGACCGGCCCACTTCAAGATTCAGCCTGTTAGGCCCATTTGCCAAAAAATAGCTGATTTTCAACGTTTTCGCGCGCTGAGTCCGTTTTTGGCATCCGTTTGACGCACCACAGGCTCGATACACCAAAAATAGGTGTTTTCTCACCGCTGACCACCCAGTCAAGTCGTACGGAAATTTCGGGACTCCACAATCAATGTCAATGAAGATCCTTAAATTAGGTGTGTGGTGAATCTGAGATAGAAAAAGTCTTTGATGAATTAATGTTACAAAAAGAAGAAGAAGAAGAGAAAGAAGAGCCTTCTGAGTCTGAGGAAGTAGGCATTTTTGTCCATGCTCTGTTTGGAGAAGTTCCACATGAAACCATCAAGGTGCAAGGAGAGGTAGGAAATAAACCTCTAGTCATATTAATTGATACAGGAATCACTCATAGTTTTATTGATTTCCAAGTGGCCAAGGAGTTAAAGGCAAATATGGCTGCAGCATCTCCCATAATAGTCACTGTGGCTAATGGCCACAAGGTGTTAAGTAAACTGAAGTGTTCTAATTTTAAGTAGATGATGCATGGAGAGCCCTACAAAGTTGATCTAAGAGTAATCAGGATGGATGGGTCAAGTATGATCTTGGGGATTGATTAGCTCAAAAGATATGGTAAAGTCACCTTTGATTACTCTAACAATTCAGTGACATTTAGTAAGAAAGGTAAACCTATTACAGTAGAAGGGATCTCTGAGGGAGCCAAACTTAAGGCTATTGGAGCCAAGCAATGGTTAAAGGCTAGGATGCAGGAACACTGCTGTGCCATAGCCCACATTCAGGAACAACACATACTTGGGGAGATACAGAAGTATTGGGACAATTGCAATGGTATTCCAGGAACCAAAGGGGCTTCCACCAAAGAGAGAGCATGACTACAAAATACCATTACAACCAGGGGCACTGCCAGTGAACATCATACCATACAGGTACAGTCATGAGCAAAAGGAGGAGATATAGAAGCAAATGGCTGAGTTGCTCAATTCCACCCATATACAAAAAATCACTAGTCCTTATGCTTCCCCTGTACTATTGGTCAGAAAGAAGGATCACAGCTGGAGAATGTGCGTGGACTATCAACACTTGAATAAGGCCACAATCAAAGATAAGTACCCTATACCTATTATTGATGACTTACTTGATGAGTTGGGGGGTTTAAGACTATTTTCTAAGATAGATTTGAGGTCGGGGTACCATCAAATAAGGATGAATGACAGTGATATAGATAAACTGCTTTTAGGACTCATGCTCGATGTTATGAGTTCCTGGTTATGCCCTTTGGCTTAACCTAATGCCCCCACCACATTTCAAGCTTTGATGAATGACATTTCCAACCTTAACTCAGAAAATTTGTCTTGGTTTTCTTTAATGACATATTAGTTTACAGCCACAATTTATTGGAGCATGTGAGCTATCTGAGAACAGTGTTTGGGCTGCTGAAGAAGAATTAATTGTTCGCCAAAAGGAGCAAGTGTTTCTTTAGACAAGAACAAGTTGAATATTTGGGTCACATCATCATACAAGATGGAGTAGCCACTGACCCAGAAAAGATCGAAGTTATGGTCAAGTCGCAGAGGCCAACTACTCCTAAGGAGTTGAGAGGATTCCTTGGTCTTACGGGCTACTATCGCAAATTCATTAGGAGATATGGTGGGGTAAGTAAGCCTCTCACAGAGCTCTTAAAGAGAATAATTATAAGTGGACTGAGGAAGTTTAGAGTGCATTTGAGCAGTTAAAAAGGTGATGATGATTGCACTTGTTCTTGCAATGCCCAATTTCTTATACCTTTCACTGTAGAGGTGGATGCATGTGATCAAGGCATGGGTGCTGTATTGACCCAGGAAGGGAGACCCCTGGCCTATATTAGTAAGGCTATCAGGCCTACATTAGTAAGGCTATCAGGCCTATATTAGTAAGGCTATCAACCTATTAGAAGGAATTTTTGGCAATTATGTTGACTGTAATAAAGTGGAAACACTACTTAAACTCTCAACCCTTCATCATAAAGACTGACCATGAAAGTTTAAAGCATTTGTTGGAGCAAAGGATTACCACAGCCATCCAACAAAAAGGAATGCTGAAGTTAATGGGTCTGGAGTACACTATTAAATACAGGAAGGACAAAGAAAACCTTACTGCAGATGTCCTGTCTAAGAGAGGCCCAGATGAAAGCAGTAGCCAAGCCCTGTCTGCAGTCATACCTACTTGGGTTGAGGAGATTATTGGGAGCTATCAGGAAGACTCAAAGGTTCAACAATTAATTGTTAAAACTGTGACACCCCTGGAATTTGAAATAGTCCTATATATAAATGATATAATAGGACTAAAACTCTTAATCCGGCTATATCATTTTGGGTGGTAGTAAGGCCCAAGAGGTTAAGAGAGTTAAGCATGCTAGAGCTAGAGTAGTTCTAGGATGGGTGACCCCCTGGGAAGTTGGGGCGTCACAGTTGGTATCAGAGCCAATCACCAGCCGGAAATGTGAGATGAGTCTCGGCTGAGCCAGGGTTATATAGCGGGTAGAGTGTGGCTCCCCGGCTAATGACCGTTGTAGGTGGAGTGCAGCTCCCTACAAGGTCGGCTAAGGCTAGCGAGACGAGTCTCACATCGCCTGGTACTAGTGAGTATGCTTGAGTCTGACGTGGACGTTAGGGCTTAAAGGGGGGAGGAATGTGACACCCCCGGAATTTGAAATAGTCCTATATATAAATAATATAATAGGACTAAAACTCTTAATCCGGCTATAACATTTTGGGTGGTAGCAAGGCCCAAGAGGTTAAGAGAGTTAAGCTAGAGTAGTTCTAGGATGGGTGACCTTCCTGGGAAGTTGGGGCGTCACAGTGCCCGCCGCCGCCGGCGCTGCCCCCGGCCGCCGGAACAGTGCTCCATGCCTCGAAATCCGTGCGCGGGCATCCGGGCTCCAAAAAATACAAGTAAATAGTCTATTTTCATCGTTTTCGCACGCTGAATCCAAATTCGATGTCCGTTTTGCCCAATTCCACTTCTAAAATTATCGAAAACTCCTGAAAAAGTGAACTTGATCCGTTTTTTCGTGCCGGGTCCAATCCTTGGGTCTAATACACGCGCAAACACCTCTAACACCCAACATGGGCCTCCATAAGCAGCTGATCAACTAGTAATCCATCGCGGGGATCCGGGTCCTCACAAAAACACTGCTACAACTAAACTCTCAGGTAAACTATTCTTATCAACAAGGCATACTGAGGTACAAGGGTAGGATCTATGTGGGAAATAGAGGGGAACTAAGGAAGGCATTGGTGGACCAGTTACATTCATCTTCACTTGGGGGGCACTTAGGAATAGATAATACCTATTGCAGAATCAAACGGCTGTTCTATTGGCCAGGAATGAAATTGGAGGTGGAGAAGAGAGTGAAAGAATTTGAGATCTATATAAAGAATAAGGTGGATGTGACCCCCTACGTAGGGTTGTCGCAACCTCTACAAATACCCACTCAAGCCTGGCAAGTAGTAAGCATGAATTTCATAAAATCCTTACCAAGATATAAAAATAAGGATATAATATCAGTGGTGGTAGATAAATTGACCAAGTATGCCCACTTTATTCCCCTATCTCACCCATATTCTGCTCTTGAAGTTGCTAAAGCCTTCCGGAATTCGGTTTACAAGCTACATGGGATGCCGGGGGGAATAATTTCAGACAGAGACAAAGTGTAACTAGCCAAGTGTGGCAGGAATTGTTCAAGCTTCTGGGGGTCAAGCTGCACATGAGCACAACCTTCCATCCTCAAACTGATAGGCATACAAAGAGAGTAAATAGATGTTTGGAAACTTATTTGCATTGTATGTGCTTCCAGCAACCAAGCAAGTGGGCCAAATAGTTATCCCTAACAGAATAGTGGTACAATACCAACTGCCATTCCTCCTTAGGGATGACCTCCTTCCAGGCATTGTATGGGTATGTACCTCCAACTCACATTGTGGTTAATGTAGGCATGGAACTAAGTCCAACAGTAGAAGAGTGGAAACAAGGAAGAGAGCAGATGATACTGTCACGCCCCGGGGTCAGAACTGTACCCCGGGCTCGCCAACAGATCCGCCGCCCCTACAGGAAGCCCCGTAGAGACGTAGCGTCAAACCTGCAAAAATAGATTAACTATACTAACAGATATCAGAGCAGTAAGGAAAAACTAACTATGAACAGAAATAATACAGTCTCTCACAGTATATACAACATATCCTCACCTGAATACAAAAGTCTCTCAAAGAAAGCAGAAAAGTACAACTCGATACCTCACTACATAACTCTCAAACCTGCCACAACCAAAATATGGGGGTACCTCTATAACACACTGAAGCTGAAGGGGAAGAGATCTATCTCGCGACTCCCTTACCTCGATCTGAAAGAGCAGGATCAGCAACAGGTACCGCAGGAACTGGAGCTGGAGTCCCTGGGGAAAAGACACCACGACGGGTGTGAGAACTACCTCCCACAGTAGTTCTCAGTGGGTGCCGCCAACAAGCCCGACGGTCTGCCCACTAAGTCTACTAGAGGCATAAAGTAACAAAAGAAATGCAGTATGGAAAAGCTGGAAAGTAAAACATCTACTGCTACTATGCCTCTATCTAAAAATGCTCAAAAAGTGGGACAGATGAATATGATGCCACGACCAACTCTCTCTCAACTCAGATCACCCCATCCAAACTGACTGCCCCATAGGGTCCAGTCAAGCCTGCGCCTACCTACTGCCGTACATCCCAAAGGATCGGACTTACGTAGGACGTCCGTGACTGCCAAAATTGGCTCAGCCAGAGGGACGGCGTCCGTGACTGCCAAAACTGGCTCAGCCAGAGGGACGGTGTCCGTGACTGCCAAAACTGGCTCAGCCAGAGGGACACATATCAAACCCAACTCCGGAGTGGTACTCGTGGGTAGCGACCCCACCGAGCAAAGTATCTGCACATCTCTGTCGATCTCAAGTATGGCTCCTGCAGGCTAAGATCCAATCACTGTCTCACTAACTGGCTAAAATCCACACTGTCACTATGACCATGTCCCAAAGATCCCAGATCCACTGTCACTATCACTATCACTATCACTATATCAATGATGAACAATCTACAGACTGCTACCAACACTACTCGGTCCCCAGACACGAATACAATGCATCATAGCTACTAAACCTCCCAACCCGCGACCCGGGGAAAAAAAATCACAATGTTAGAACGACAAGGGTACAACCACTGGGGAAAAATCTAAGGTGATGAGCAAATCTGAACACATGTTCACCTTTTCTGTAGTCTAATTGTGCATGAATAAATAATTAACTAACAATAAAGCTAAGTTGAGTTTTCATGATGTAAGAGTTCAACTACTGCAAGTGGTTCAATGAGGTCATCAGATTTAACATCTATCAACTGTGGGTACCAACATACAGTTTGCACAGATTAAACAGCTCATATACTATCATGCATGCACTTATAATCATAGAATTAGAGTGCAGTCCATAGGTATTGAGAGCAGGATCACCCACCTGATCGCGCTAACTGTCCGGGACGGTACAGAAAAACAGTCCAAAGATCGACAATCTCCCAAATCCACAGTGTAGAGAGCACAGAAAAGTGCCCTTACAGTCCTGGGTACAATAACACATCTCAATTATACACAATTCATACACACAACTACTATTCCAAAAAAAAATCTGCAAACAAGGTTACTGTTCACACACGAATTTCACCTGAAAATAAATTCCACGAAATTCCAATAAAAATATCACGACGATCCTCGCGAAGAGTAGATGTCGATAGGCTCTTGAATCGTCGAATTCGATGTCGGATGAGGAGATAAAAATCCGCGAAGTGAGTGCTGTCCAGAAATCTCACAACAAAACAGCGTCTCATAAATGCCTCGAAATCCGTGCCAAAAACCCAAATCTAGGCAAAACACTCAACACGAAAGTCGAAGATTTACCTCTCGTGAATCCAACGCCGCAAAAATCGCTGAAATCGGATGTCGGGGTAGCTCTGTGGAATTTTTAGACCGAAATGCGACGATAACGGGCCTCCAACAGAAATCCGTCGCTCCGCACTTCGAGGCAGAAAACACAGTCGTCACGGCTTCCAGATTTTCTGAAACTTCACCAAGAGATGCACAAGAGGGAGAGGAAGAAATTTGGTATAGGGTCAATGAGCAAATCTCACGGAAAGGGCCCAAAATCCAGCCCAAGGTGCCTTTTATAGCCTCTCCCCCAAAAGCAGCCCAAAAAGCCACTTTCGGATTTGGGCCCCAATTTCGGGCGCCCGAAAGTTTTCGGGCGGCTACAGTAACGGGCCGGCCCGTTACTGTGCGCGCCCGAAACTTCCTCAGGCCGCCACGTGTCCCTCCTTTCCGCCTCCTGCACCCGGCGCACGACCCCGACGAATCCAGCGCTGCCACGTGTCCCGACCGTGGGTCGTGCACCCGTGCACCCGACCAACCACGGGGCGCCACGTGGCGCCCCCACGCCGACCCGGTCAACGCGCACGTCGCGCGACGTGCGCGCCGCGCCGCCGGCGGACCCGGGTCGGGCACGCGCCCCGAGGCACCGCCTCAGCCGCCGCCGCCGTGTGGACCGGGTGCACCAGAACCCGCCAACCACACAACGCCACGTGTCCCCGGTCTACCGTGCACCAGAGCCAAAATTTCGTGGACCGCGTGCACAACACCGCACCAACCAGAGAATGCCACGTGGCCTACCCTCGGTCCACCGTACACCCCGCCAAGTCCCGTGGACCGCGCCCGCTGCGCCGGCCAATCGCAGCGCGCCACGTGGCCCGCGCCCGGTGCACGCGCCCCCGCGGTGGACCGCGCGCCTGCGCCGCCTCCGCCGCCGCGCTCCGCCGCGCTCCGCCGCCGCCGGCGCTCTCCGGCCGCCGCGAAACAGTACACTTTGCCTCGGTTTCCGTGTTTTCGCGTCCGGGCTCCGAAAAATTCAAGTAAATAGTCCATTTCGCTCGTTTTCGCGCGCTGAATCCAAATCCGAGGTCCGTTCGGCCAAATTCCGCTTCTAAAATTTCTCAAAATTTCCCGGAAAAGTAAACTTGATCCAATTTCTGTTCCGGGTCCATTCTTGGCTCCAATAAGCGCGCAAACACCTCATACACCAAAATGGACTCCCAGAGAAGAACAAGCCCCAATTTCACCAGTAAACTCAACCTGGAGCAGACACGCGAACCCACACACTCAAAAGCCTCAATCCAAAAGTAAACCCTGTCGTGGGGATCCGGGTCCTCACAGATACAAATACTGCGGGAAAGGTTGCAAAAAGCCCAGAACTGCATGAAACAAAATATTGACAAGAAGAGTGTGGATAAGGAGTATAAAGTTGGGGAATAAGTATACCTTAAACTTCAAACTTACCAGGAAAGCAGCGTGG